>LS518587.1:192346-211225 GCA_900490845.1 Pristionchus japonicus
CCTCCGACACATTTTACCATGACCCCCGGGTCATGGTTCGATGGAAAAAAATCAGTTCGCGATTCCCGACGGTTACGGTAGTGAAATACCGTATGCCTCTACTGATAACAATGATACAATATTGATTGCCCTAGGTCAACTCCCCACCGAGTTGTGACCAGTTGCCGTTTTGATTGTTGCCGTTTTGATCGCCCCCCAAACATTCTTCTAATCTAATTGGTGTCAGCCTTTATGGTCTCCAATCCAGATAATACAGAGAATCGAAAAAGTAAAGAGGTCATCTAGAGATTAGAGACAAATCAACAAGCAACTTACTTGATAGGAATAATCATTTCCGGTATACTGCATCCATTGAGAGGAAGATTTTGGGCTGGAGTAGGCAGCTGAAGTTTCTTACAATAATTAGAAAACCTGCTTGCGACTCGATAGCTCGATGGTGGAGAATACAGAGAAAAGGGCTTCAGAAATGAAGAGCAGTCGCATGAACAACGTCAGAGTGCTTATGAGTAAAGATCGAACGCGTGATCGGTGGGGGATGGAGAAAGAATGTGAGCGAGACTACTAATAATGGCCAACGAGAGAATACAACAGAGGGATCAAAAGAGAGAGAGAGAGAGTCGATGATCATGATCGAGGTACGAGGAGTTGCATGTACGAAGTAGTATGAGCGAGAGAGAGAACGAAAGTGAGCGGCACTTCCTTCTAGTTTTGCATGTGTTTCATGGGGAACATTACAAAGAAGAGCACAACAGCCGTAGTAAGCACGCAATGAATGAAGTGAGATCAACTGCCAAGCATTCTCTCTCTCCCTCCTTTCCGACCGACAAGTGTGTAACGTGAGTCAGCCGAGATACGTGGAGAGGGAGAACTGCTACTCGAGGCCAACGCAATGGCTGGTGGGAAGAAATAGTGAATACAGAATAAGGAATTTTGATCGAATACAATAATATTTATCCGTGCAGGATGGAATAATCGGTATTACAAGAACATCATCTTGACGACGAATTCGGCAGATTCGAACAGTAGAATGCAGTTCATGACGACTGCTCCGATTGAGGCACTGACAGAGCATCTTCTAATCCTCCTCGGATCTTCCTTCACTTGCGAATGGCTCGCGCGGTGATGACGTCATCGGACTAGATGTCGAATCATCCGTAGAATGCCTGAAATCACGTTTCATATTCTGAGGGGTGCTCGGCCCCGGGTGCGAAGGTTTGCACACCCCGGCTAGAATTCATTGAAATCGGCCCGATCTCGTACCTGGTGTTGCTGGAATGAGCAGGGGTGTTGGAGAAGTGCATGAGACGAGCAGCGATCTTGTGCTTGACGATCCGGCGTAGCGTGCTGTCGCTCTTCACAGATGGCAGATGATGAGCATGACAGCAACAGATGCAGCAGTCCTCTCCACTTTCCCTCTTGCGCTATGACATCTGAACGGGCGACATGAGTTCATTCAACTATACAAGATTCCCAGATCAGTGGGCATTTAGGCAAAGAAGATACCACTTACTGCAATAAGATACTCATTATTGATCTAATACAACACCCGAGAAACGAGACGGGCCCATTGAGACTGTGCAGAAATCTGAGAACAGAAATCATTGTTCGATCAACAACGCACACGATTAGAACAACGAAAAATGCAGGCAACTGGCTAGCATAGAGCAAGAAAGTGGAAGGATCAGAGGATGAGAGAGGTCAGATTAGCCATGAATCGAATGCGTCATCGAATCAGCAGTGTATGATAGTAGAATGGGATCGTCAACGGTCGGTGGCGTCAAACATTGGGGGATGGGAGGAGTGACATGTGTGAGGGAGCAAGAGCGGCCGAGTGGTCAACAGAAGACACGAAGTTTTATCCCGAGTCAGAAAGAGCTGGAACTCTCTACTGCATGATAGAGCCTTTCAGTAGAGAAACATTGTGAGAAAACTCGCAAAGGTTACAGAAATAACAGAACATCGGCAAGTTAGCGAGTAGAGAGTCGACTGCGGGCTAATGACTGATTGGAATGCAAGCGTGGAGAGGCAAAGCCAACGAGAGTAGAAAGTGTGTAAGAGCGTGAGTGGGAAGAAGAACAGCTGGAGTCGGGCGCCGACTGCATCAAGAGAGGAAGAGAGGAAACGTGTAGCTTCATGCCTTCCCGAGTGACTCACTCAATCGACAACAAGTATTATCTTTGTTTTACTTCACGAGAAGGGTCAACGTCCCTGTCAGGTTACCTTCCCATCATGACTTCGAGGATATTCGCCCTATTCTCTCCCCCTTCATCTCTGTCTCAGTCTCTGCTCAGCATCACTTCGATGATTGTATACCAGTTTATGAAGAAAACAGTGTGAAAAATCGGAACACAAAAGCACAATAATTTTACGAGGAATGAGCAGGGAATTCAATATCGGACGGGAACACTTCGCAAATCTCTTGAAGAACTTACTGGTCTTTGACCCTTGACAAAACTAGAACAAAAACATCGAAATGTGAGATCTTGACGCTGAATGTCAAAAAGAGATGGGAAAGGGTTGACTAGAGATTGTCTCACAGATGAGCAAGTCATCGCATCGAGTTGTTGTCCTTGATATGATTGAAGATGTCGGGATACTTAGCTTAGACCTCGATTATCTCGGGAAGATAGCGTAGTTCTCGAGGATCACGAGCCTGGCACTAAGATCTCCTAGATTGTTCCGGGCAGAACGCTGTTGTCACAAGCCATCTTGTAGATGAGAGGAAAGGCCGGCTGACTTCCTTGATCATCCACATTCATGGTTGACGATGTGATCTGAAAGTAGTTATTTGAAGGGTATTTGACTGTCTTTCCAAACCAAAAGAGAGCCAGCTTTATATTAACATCCATCAAGAAGAGGCTTACATGGAATCATTGATCAATCATTAATTGCAGCTCATCGAGATACGGATCGTTGAGATGGAATAGGCATCTGACAGTGATTTTTAGTTAGAAAAAGTGTCAAACAAGTGATTAAAGAGAGCAAGAATTTGTGAGAGGTCTGAGTCGTCAATTGCCGTACCTATGATGAGAGGGATCGACGATAGTGTGAAAAGGGGCAAGGAAGAGAAAGAGATAGAGGAACAGAGAGTAGACAACATAACCGAACTCGACAGTGGTGTCAACGGGGAAGGAGTTACACGAGATTACGGATTAGTCAATCGCCGGTCAGGTGAAATATTGCATGATCAGAGTGTGAGAGGCTGCATGTACGAGGAAAAGAGAGTGAGATAAGGACTACGACGAACGAAGTTTGAATCGTAGTCAGAAACTGCATTAGATAATCGAGCGAGGTACGATGAATAGAGAGGATTGAGATATAGAGTTTACTTCAAGGGCCTAATGACTAAGGCTGTGGAATTCACGCGTGGTGAGGAGAAGCCGAGAGGGAGAGAGCGGTGTAACATCCCTGCCGTGGAGAGAAGAAGAAAAGAACAGCCGATCTTTCACGACTGAATCGAAAGAGAGTGAATACCCGAGATACCTGACTGATGAGAAGAAAGGTTCGATTCGCGGAGTTCACTGGATAAATAGAGTCCTCGAATTCCCTTTCCGGTTCACAGATCATCTTCGGGAGATTCACTCTCTATCACTTTCTCTGTTATGCACACTTTGAGATACACTTGACTCTCCACTCCCAACTCAGTTGACCACTTCGAGGTAAAGATACGAGTTTATAAAAATAACAAACTTAAGAACAACATTAGTGCCGAAACAATGAATTACTTAGATGTACAGTATGCTACCAGTAATACAATGAGGAATGGGGTAGGAGTTGGGACACGTCGAAGGAATCATGGAAGATCTCCTAGGAATGGAGCATGCTGCGTGGACAAGATAACTGCATTGGTGAATACAGGTTGGTTCGATCGACTAGAAGGGAATGGAATGCGTGATGAACTCCTTCACCGATGGATAAGAGGAGGAAGAGGGTTTCGTTCTGGACGAGCTCATCGATGCGAGCTCGGTGAATTGTCCCTTTCCTTCCTTCTCGACCTCGATTAGCTTGCCTGGAACGAATCTAGTTTTGATTGAGACAAAAAAACAAACAAGAAATGCGACGATGAAAGCATTGCTTTGAAGCTGAACCCTCTTACCTTTGACCTTTCAGAATAGGAACGTGGTTCCGCGTTCAGAGTTGTTCGTTGAACGGTCTGAAATCTTATTCTTCATGGAATTCATCTTGAATGCACTAATTGACTTCGGTCATCGTCTGACGACTATTCAATCACTCACCTCATTCTCCTTCTTAGTTTGAGTTGTACACGTCGACATAACGAAAAGCATAGAATGAGATTGAGTAAGAATCTGAAACCGAACACCTTGACGTACGATCGGTTAAACAAAAAAGTGGAAACGGCGAAGAATCAGACACATCGAGAGGACTAGAGATTAACAAGCCGATTTATTGTCGTGATCTTGGAGAAAATGGGGTTCCCCTTCTCTCTCTCCTCTATATGCGGTTTCTTTCAAGATTTGGAGCATGATAATGATCTCAATATGAACAGGAGCGTAAAGCTGGGTATCGGGTAGAGAAGCGAAGAGCATTAAATTCCCGCAGAGTGTGGAGGATGACTCAGTCAACTGACGCCTGAGAGGGAGGAGAAAGAGGTTCAAGGAGAGAGAGGAGAGAGGGGAGAGACCGCTCGGTTGTGACTTGAGCAACTGATCTTCGATTCAACTACGTGAGAAAAGGACTTCCAAAGATTGGTTCTGTCTCTAATTCAATGGAACGTACTCAGTAATCGTTCCCATGTGTACTTCTCGATATGGTAAAGGCCAGCATTCTCACAGATATGAAGAGCGTTCAAAGAGTAATAGATTTATGAAGCAAACAGAAACAAGAACAAGAACAACAAACAGAGATCATAAAGATCTTAAATCAACAAATTCAGAGTGAGCTAAACATTGTCAGGTATACAAGGGGGTTGAGAAAAGAGGCAGTAATGGCAGGAAAAGCGTCTCTCAGCTCTGAATGCGACCATTGCTTCCTGTGGAGCTGATGGGAGTGAAGGATAGGAAAGTCATCATGTTCTCCATTGAAGGAGGGCGGAACCTGAACATGTGAATATCATTGAATCGGCACTCAAACACGTTAGAACGACTGCGAACGCAGCTTTTAGTCTGATCTATCTCTGTTTTCCGTCAAAAACAACGCAAAATATGTTCAAAGAAAATTGAATTTAAGAGGAGAATGGAGATTTTTAGGAGAATGATTTGCGCCTTTTTTTAGGAGAATGATTTGCGCGTTTTTTTAGGAGAATGATTTGCGCGTTTTTTTAGGAGAATGATTTGCGCGTTTTTTTAGGAGAATGATTTGCAAAAGGGATCTCACTTCATCTCAAATTCTTGAAATACGCCTTAGGTTCGGAAGACATGTCATTGAAGATCTCACTGAAAGCAAAATATCGGTGGGGAACAACATTACTACCGATTGAGCTGCTCGGAACTCATTATCACGGCGGATTTCCATCACCCACTTGAAAAATCATCCCGAATGATACTATTCTTCTCGAGCTTGACGAGAATGTAGAAGTGAACGTGTAGAGTTCTATGAAGGAATGGATAAATTCGATCGCAGGAACACAAGGGAGGAACAACACAGACGAAGGAAAGAGGTGGTAATACTAATCTCGAAAAAAATGAAAGAAACGGATTCTAGATTGAAAAAAAACTTCGCGAACGATATCAATGTGAACTGGAAAACGGAGAAGAGACTCGGATCGAGATGCCTTGACTCGAGCGAGAGAGAAAGAGGAGTCAGTGTAACAGCACGCAAGTAAGAAACAGACGGAGAGAAGAAGCAAGTGGAAGCTGTTGAACAACATTCTAAATGGCATTTGATGAGCTTCTCCAGATTGATTCAGCCCCAAATTCACTCGAGATTAAGCGTGTGCATCTCTCCATGTCGTGAATGCCTGAGATCTCGCTGCTCGAAAGCGCGTTCGAAGAAAAGTAGATTTATGAAGGCAAACGAAATAACTTACAATAACAACTATCAACAATTCAACAGTTTGCGGGAGGAATGCATACAATAAGGACAGTTTCTCATACGCGGCAATCAGGAATGATAAGACAGCTGAACGGAACACAGGTGGAATGGGCTGGGAACCAGAAAATGGGATGTATCACGAAGGCATTGATGGAAGGGGTTGAGAATCTCCTGTGGAATGTGGTGGGATCAAGAATAGTGTTCGATTGAGTGGGCGGGAGTGCCATTCGTGATTGTCTTCTTGAGGATGGAAGAACAAAGAGGAAGACATCGTTGAACGCACCGAATTCCTTTCCTGCCTGCAATCAGTACTGAATACGAGCTCGAAGACGATACTCGACACTCTGAGAGGGACAGGGCGAAAACAGGCTTCATTCCCACGTAATGCAAGCAAACAAAACCCTTTGTCGCCGCCCCTGCCTTTTCCTCAGTGTACTTGAGTAGATATAGTTAGTTGGAGAAAATCGAAACAAGGTCAGCGTGCGGAAGCCGCATTTCTCACCTTTTAGAGATATTCCTTGGGTTCCTCTGGCAGATTCATAGTTGGCGCTGTTGCACATCGAGATGACGAGAAGTTTAGAACGTGTAGATTTCTCCAATAAATCAGTTAGCTTCGAAGAACAGTAAGAGGAAAAACAGAAACGACGAGATATCAGGTCCGTAGAGGACCGGAAGTAATTCTGGTTAGTCAGAATCACGATAAAACAGATTGAATGTGAACTAAGGGTGAATAGGGGGCTTGGAGACATCAGTCAACATCATCTCACTAGAGAGAAAGAAAATGGGGAAATTGCAAGGAAGAAGGAGAGGAAGTAATCATGGTCAGGACCAGATATGACAGGTGACTGTGCACAAGTAGGCACGCGCAGTCTCGATTGTACTAACTGATACGGTGTAAAGATTGTGCACGAACACGATCGAAATCGGAAAGAGACTCGGAAAGCGTCATTCGGTTCACTCAACGTGAAGTAGGATGAGTCAGTTTACACCGCTGAGTGAGAGAGAGAAGAAAGAAGTGGAGAAGGACAAACTGATAGAAAAACGCACGGATCCCCTCTCTCTAACTCATAGGAGAGATCAACCTCGCTAAAGAGAGTCTCAATTTGGGTTGGCTCTCCTCATTTCGCCCACTCTCTCGTCACTCTGACCGGGAAGAGAGAGAGTCATGAAAAGAAAGTGTCACTCCCGAATTAGGCCCGCAAGGGATTAGAGATTTTGTATGAGCGAGAATGACTTTGGGAAAAGCAAGATCACTGTGAAAGCCTTTCTCTAAGAAGAGAAGAAGAGAATTAAACCATCTGAAGAGTAAGGTCGAGTGAGAAATAGAAAAGCCAAAAATCACTGGTTCTCCTTCAGTGAAAGAGATGCTCGGGAGAGTGTTGATGAGGGAAGGGCGAAAAGCGCCCACGACATGTGTCGAAGGAGAGAACTGGGGAGGAGGAAGAGAAGGAAGAGAAGGGGAGAAGAAGAAGAGAAAACGGAAGTTTGCAACAGCTGAGAGGAATGCAGAGGTTCTTAGGAGACGAGAAAGATGATCGAGAGGAACCAATTCAAAAACTAGAAAAGTGCCATCATGCCGACTTCCCATTCCTTTCTCTCCAGGGAAGAAGCACGAAGTAAGGGATGAGGAGGGGAAACTGGTCACCGCTCATGACACGTAACCAAGGGCAGCTTCCTTCCTTCATATTCCCACGAGAGGGAGAGGGCGGGCATGGAGCGTCGTTCGCTACTTCGTTGTAGGGAGGAGGAGGAGAGACGAAGGAGGAAGTGGACTGGAGCAGGAAGCGGGCTTAGAACTATTCATACCGGAGCTTCGAAGGTGAGAGTGACTACTGGGAGGGAGTCCGTCACATTCCCTTGACCTCAAACCGAGAGAAGCTTGGAAGAGTGAGTCGTCCTTCCTCCCCTGGTGTCTCGGACGATGCTGGGAGTTGAGGAGGAAGAAGGAGAAAAGGGAAGGGACTGAGGAGCAGGGATTAGTGGGTGGCTAGAAAAGTGTCTTGTGATTTGCATTTGAGGACATGTCAACGTAAAAGTAGGGAGAATAACTAGCAGAGGAAAGAAGATGGAGAAGAGAGTATAGCGGAAGTGCCGAGTTTCGAATGTGAAACGAACGGACTTCTGACGATCTTTAATTCTCTTCATCAATTTTGAGGTGTTCCGATCCATCTTTCTAAGTAGTCCACATGGGCCGCATCGGGAATTCGTTCGAAAAGAGCAAATTTATAAAGTAGGCAAATCAATAACAAAAAACAACCACAAAACAAACAGTAACAACAAAATTAATTAGCCTACAGTGTGGAAGTCAGAGTAGTTCATACAATATGTGGTGAACTAGAAAGGCGATTTCGTTCGGGAAAGATTTCCTTATCTTCAAGGATTGGCATGATGGGGTTTGTGATTGATATTGATCAGAGCAGTGGTGAAGAGGGACGGGGGCTACTAATCGACCAAGAGCACTTCCGGGAATGCCTAGATGGAGACGCTTTTCTTCGGTATCATCCTTCTAGTGTCATCCTTCATTGTTGAATTCCATAAAATGGACAGTGCAGCTAGTCACCTGAATCGGTTATTTTTTATGGAGATACGAAACTCTGTCCGTGTCAAGGAAGTTTTCTAAGTTGTCCATATTGGCCGCATCGGGAATTCGTTCGAAAAGAGTTAATTTATTAAATAGACACCTCAAAAACAAAACAAAAACAACAAAACAAACAGTAACAACAACGTGTGTGTAACAGTGTGGAAGTCAGAGCTGTTCATACAATATGGGGTGAACTAGAAAGGCGATTTCGTTCGGGAAAGATTTCCTTATCTTCAAGGATTGGCATGATGGGGTTTGTGATTGATATTGACCGGAGCAGTGGTGAAGAGGGACGGGGAGCTTTCCACCCTAGAACATTTCCGGGAATGCCTAGTTGGGGACGCTTTACCACGATCTCATCCGTTATTGTTGAACTCCATAAAATGGTCAGTGCAGCCTACCTGAATCGGATTTTTTTATGGAAATTCTGGGGACAGGCGATACGAAACTCTGTCCGTGTTAAGGAATGGACATGCGAAAGTCGCATCGCTCATACAAATGCTCGGGCGTAAGGTACTGACTTGAATTTTCTTCTTTGTGGAGATAATTCACTTTAAATAGATAAGAAAGTTGCCGAGAATGCGTAAAATTCTACAATGTAATTATCACAGATAGATCCGCGGAGTGAAATTGTGGACATTATGTGATGAAGGAACACGAGGAGGTAGCAATAACACAGGAAACGAAGGGATAAAATAGTCAGAGATTGAACAAACTGTCGAAACGAACGGAGTCTATATCACTGATGAATGGGAGGGAAGAGGATACGAAGATCAGCAACTTTTTCGAGTTAGCCGCAATAGGTTCGGATTCCATAGAGAGAGAGAACAGAGAGTCTATCGGAAAAGGAGGGAAACACATCTGGGAAGTAAAAAGAAAACTGCTTCGGGGGAGGAATGGGTGAAAGGAACCAAGATGAGCAGTTTTCGAGCAGTTTAACCATAATCCGAGACGAAACTGCACCAAAGAATGCCGAGAATTGAGAGGACATTTGAGTCTATTGACTCCCACACTAAGCCATGGGCCCTAATCCCAGTAGTTCTGTTGGAGGAAGAGTAAGCAAAGGGGAGATTTGGCTGCATCGGAAGGGAGAAATGGAAGGAAAGATCCTCCCTGAGTCTCGTTACAACACATTCAAGAACAACTCGCTCTGCCCTCTCTCGTTTTCTCAAGGGAGTAAGAGAATGGAGCCTGCTTGAATGCAGGGCGGATAAGGAGAAGAAGAGAAGGAACGAGGAAGGGGCCTATGGTGCGGGATGGTTCTGAACTAGAGGCACGGGTCAGAGATCGGGAGGGGGAGAAGAGAGAAGCCCATTTTTAAGGAGTATTGCAGAGCGGACTAGGAGAGGAGGAGGAGAATGAAGGGACAATGTCAGAAGCGTCTAAAGCAAGAAAATATTCCTTCCTTCTATCGTCCGAGAGAAAGACTGGGTAGACAATGGAGAATGGAGAATGTGGACTCTTTCTATCGTCCATTACTAGTTGAGGGGAAAACCTGGGAAGAGAGAGAGGGAGGAGAGAGGGAGGAGAGACGAGCACGGAGCGAATATCGGGTACCGGAGAAAGGGAATATCCAGAAAATGGAGTGTTGGAATCGGGAAGAAACCCACATCTGGTGAATGATTCCGAGGGCCCACCTGTTTTGACCCCGTTTCTCCGCTCTGTTGAATTCGGAAGAAATTAATTCTGCTTCCTTTCCGCTCAAAGCAAGTGTTTTGCCAATACATAAGAAGAGTAGACGAAGGGAGGGTGAAGAAACCGATCAAATCCGTTTCTTAGCTTCCGTGACTCTTTCAATTTCATATACTGTCTTGTCACTCTGAGATGCGAAATCGAGAGTTCTAAACAGTCTGTTGCAAACACTGCTGTTCCTCTTCACTCCATTTTTCGAAATGAGAAACTACATAGGAATGAAGAAGTAAATGAACCAGATAAATACAAGCATGGATTTATTATGACAGAAAGCGAGAACCGGACGAAAAAATGAGGGCTCGTGAAAGAAGGAGTGTGCTTACGCGTAGAGGTTCTCATCACAACAACTCTCTTGAATTCGTTGAGAAGATCGGAGATGGGCTCGATGATCCATGCGATTGCCGGCGAGAGAAGGAAATAGGCAGTGATCTGAAAAGAATGAATAGGCTTCATTTTTTAGAACATCGATAAAAGCCCCATTTCGTGAATACTGAATGATAAATATGAAAATGGAACGGAAACTAATGTTATTTGTGAATATTATCGAGACGACCACTCGCCAGGGAAAAGGAATAATAATTTTGGAACAATCAAAAGTGGTAAAAAACGTACATTCTCAGCGATGATATCATTTCTTCTTGAAAGAAATTACCATGGTGGCTAGAATTTAGATCTTACACCTGATGGCTTAAAATATTCGTTGGGAATAAGGAATGACACCCACCGTGACAGAATTGTTGTCAGATGGAACCTCCGATTGATGGAGAATGTGTAAGATTCAAAAAATTGCAAGGTTAGACTTGATCGCTCGCGAACGAAAGCAAGGAAAACAACGTGAACTGAGATTGAATCATGGTGACGAAAAGACGGATGAAAAAAAACATTATTCTAGCAAACAATGAGAGACGATTTAGTGTGTATCTGCTAACTTAACCAAGAATGTGCAATGGAGACATGGAAAGAAAGTGAAATCTGAGACTCCGCAGTGTGTCTGATTATGCATGACGAGGGAACAAACATTCGTTCTCTCTAGCAGCGCAAATGGATTCGAAAATGAAGAAAAGCTGGACAGACGAGAACCTAAACGGGGAGGAAAGGGCTAGGGAGAACCGAACTAAGAGAAGCTTGGCCCCTCCCTCAGTAGGCGAAGGTTAGAGAACCGAGATAGTCGGAATGGGAGAAATATTGGAAACGGAGCAGAGAAGAAGAGAAAGGAGAAGGATATATCGGGAGGACTCCTAGGTCCTATCGAGTAAGCGAGAGTGCGTGGGGAGAAGGAGACAGGGAAGAAACAGAAGCATCGCGTGCCTGCGTGCCTGGAAGGAAATGGGTAACGGAGCGCATTAGAACACATTTGAGAGAGCTCATGCGAGAGAAAAACTTTGCTCAAGCTGAGCTTGACCCGCTTTAAACTGTTAGACGGGGCATCGCTGCACAGTGAAAGCAGGACAGTGAATAAGAAGATGTTTTGACCGTAGCACATTTCGATACACATACGGCATTGAAGAGAGGGGAAATTACTGTGTTCGAGCAGTGGAAAAACCGCTCTGACCATTAGCTGGCATGCAGAGTGTAGTAAAACGAAGGCTCTAGTCTCAGCAAAACAGTGAAGTATGAACGGCGGAATGAAGACAAATGTGGTTGAGAGACGACGATTGGGAAAGAGGGAGGAATAGGGAAGTGAGTCTCCCGACTCGCCGGGGGCTTCAAGGGTTCCGGTTCTTCCGGTGATCCCTGGGGTTCTCTGCTCTACCCGCTTCCTGATTCTCAGACTCTCCACGCTTCCTGATAGCTCCGGGTCTTCTCATCCTCACAATCCTGGGATGATGAGGCCTTCGGAGGGTCCGGCGGGTCCGGGACAACTTGGCATCTCCCTCCGGAGACAAAGTTTAGCGAACCGACGAGTCGGACTGAGAGAAATATTTGAAACGGAGCAGAGAAAAGGCATAAACGATTCTGAGTTCCCTAAGTGCGTGTCGAAGATGGAAAAGACGAGATTGTATGAGGAAAAGAGACAAGGAAGACACAGAGCTTGTAACACATACGATTAATGAGAGGGGATAACTGCATTCAAGCTGAATTGAGACCCGTTTTGAACTTCAAGACGGAGCCTCGCAGCAGAGTGTAATGTACAGAATGCAGTAACGTCAGAGGGGGTTCGTCACCAACTCTAGATTCTCCAAAGAACTGACGAGCGGGGGATTGGCTGCATTCGAGCAGTAGCATAGCCTACAAATAGGAAGCATACTATGCAGAGGTTGGAATAACGCTCAAGTCACATCAAAATAAAGATATATGAAAGACGGGAAGGAAATTTCTTGAATGAATGGCGCATAGGTGAGGGAGAGGATGGAAGGGCCTGTGAATCGGACCCGGGTGCCCCGGGACAGCCGGGAGCTATGCTGGGACTGGACTCCTGGGACTAAAAACTTTCTTTTTTCGAAACTTTCAGTCTTCTGGTCCCTTCAATCCGGGTAAGCTAAGGCCTCCGGCAGGTCCGGGAAGTCCTGGGGGTCCAGGAGAGCACTCAGCGCAACCTAGAATACCGGAAGCAGCAGCGAGAACGGTTGAGCTCGCTATCCTTGCTGGGGAGTCCAGGCGCTTCAGGAGGTTCCGGAGGCCCTCAAGGTATTTACTATCATTGTACGGCATGCGCAGCTCGACAAGTAAAGTGATAAAATGAGAAACTTGTTCGACTCTATTCGTCTAAATGTTTGGAACGAGATGGTATGGAAGCCGTTTTCATTTCATCCCTGTGAGAGCGATTTCAAACTGAGTTCAATAGAGAAATGAGTATTGTTTGAATGCGAGTTGTATCCGTGAGACATGTTTATTCGGAGGAATTCAAAGCTAACTCAGAGCATCTCTTGACAAGAGTAAGATATGGGGTGATACAATGTTCAGGTTGAACTGGGCATTGATGAGCTATGTGAACTCATGGGGGAGTAACGTGACGAAGGTCTAGTCGAAGAGAACGAGAGGGAATTCGGGCAACGGATGGATCGTCTTCCTTCGAAGGATAAAGATAGGTATCCACTGCAAAGAGGTAGCTGATTATGGTAATACTGATGTTTCAAGATCCTGTCTCCCGCAAAGTGCAACTTCCGAGTCTAATTGTCGCATTGACAAGTGGATTTGAGTATTAACGAATGCAGGGTGGGGCGTGAAAATGAACGTACATTCATCGTGCTCGGTTCATTCCTCTTCTCCTTGATTGATCGCTCCGTTTGGATATATAGGAGGAAAATTGATGCCATGACGACTTTCACCTGAATGCGAAAAGTATGCTTCAGAATACTTATTCGTACTAACTCGCTGTTTATGGCTTGCTGTTCTTGAGGATGGAGCTTATGCTGCATAGCGTAGCCGTTGAGAATGTGTACGATTCAGAAAGTGAATAATTAGGCTCAAAGACGGGAAAAAATCAAGATGCGGATGAGATCTAGCGAGAAAAATGCAAATTGTCTAAATCGGATTCAGAATAAGCAAGTTAACCACAGAAACAAACGTCATGAATACAACTTTCTCAATCGCAGAGGAATAAAGCGATCTGATGAGAAGGGAAAGGGCGGGGCACTGAATAGAAATAACAAATAGCGTTAGCATCTTCCATCCAAGTAGAATTAAAGATGGCAGAGATAGTGGGAATGTTGTTCTTTCTTCTTCCTGTTTTTTTTTTTCCCTCTTTCCCAGATCTCGAATAGAGAAAGAAGATGTTGTGGAAAGGAATCTCCCCCAATCCAGTCCCGACTAGTCCACAGGGAAGCTATGTATCTCAGAAGAGAGAAGACAAACAGGTCGTAAAGATGAATGAGCAGCGCTTGCAACGTCTCAACGCCAAAGTTCTGCCCTCTTTGAAAGGCGGAAAGAAAGGGAAAAGAAGAGGATGAGGTTCTTCCGTTCCAAGAAGGTCCCCACTTCCTACCCGTCTCTATCTTCTCATCTGCACATGAGTCTGAGGAGTGAATGAAATCGCTCTCAATACGTCCTCAAACGCGAAGGCGGAAATACGAGGACGAAAAGAAACGCGATACTCTGGAGAGCATCGTGTATGGACGGGCGAAGATTGAGGGCAGCAAGTCTCTTCTACGAGCATAGAATTGGCTAAAAAGAGCTTTGGTGCTACTTCCCTCTCTCTCCTCTTAACGTCTGTTCGCTTCCCCAGAGGGTGCGAACTGAGAGGGAGAACGATCGAAAGCTCTATTGGAACCTACACAGGGCCGAGGGGGATCTCATTCAGAATAGAGAAACTACGGGAAGATATGAGTCGAAAGACCCAGCATCTTCCATTCCACGTAGAAGAGAGATGTAAGAGACGGGGGAATGCTGTCCATTCCCTCTTCCTCCCCAGAGGGTGCGAACTAATAGGGGTAACGATTGAGAGCTCTCCAGTGGAGAGCAGGCATGGCCAAAGGGGGTCTTACTCATAAATAGTTCTGGGGAGATGAGGAATGACGGGATAATATGAGCCCTCTCCGTCTCCTCTTCCCCTCCGTCCCTCTCTCTAGAGCGAGAACAAAACGGAAGTGGAACAGAACTTTCCCCAATTCAGGCCTTCTTCTCCTCCTTCTCTCTCTTCCCGTCTTCCTCCTCCCCCATGAATGCGAGAAAGAAGTGAGAAAAGATCCTTGACGTCAGTTAAAACCAGCTCATGATGGAAACAATGCAACTATCGCCTCAAATTTGCTTTCGCAAACTCGAAGTCACACAGTTTTATGGACGGGCATTGAAGGAGAGCAGAATGCCCTTGTGCCCTTCAATGCAAATAGAACGAGGATCGAAGAGCCTAGAGGCTTACTGCGCCCCTCTCTTCTTCCCGTCCTTTCCTCCAAGGGTAAGAAAGACGATGGAGAAGGACTGAGCCTTTCCCAATGCTGACGCACATAGCCTCAGGGGGATTCTGAATTATTACTAAGAAAATAGAGGATGAAAGAAGGTGAAATAAGTCGAAAAGATTCCTCAGTTTTGCAAAGAACAAAGCACTCCACGCCCATGCCGTAACACACACGCTTTCTCTCACTACATCGCATCGAAATTGGAAAGACAATTACAACGAAATAGCAAATGCTTTCTCGGATAACTATGTGTAGCCAAAGACGGAAGTGGAGAAACTTCTCCATGGCCTTTGACCACTCATGATACATAAGGTGAGAACAAGCGCTCTCGCCTAAATTGACGCTCTCTATGGAACATTATTTATTTATTATTCTAATTGGAAAAGAAAAATATAATTTAAATAACAATATGAATGATAAAAGAAAACCAATAAAATATCGGACCATAGAAACTCTTAGAGGGAAAACCCTCTCGGCGAAGGTTGGACGGCGAGGAATACTGTAAGTCCTCTGGTCTCAACCTGTTTACAGCGACGTCGACGTTGCTTAGTTGTTGCTCTCGTTCTATGTTCGCAGGTTTTTATGCTTTTTGCATACCTAATCCTTCCTTGACCCTAACCGAACCTCATTCCAGCAAATCTGCGATGATTTCGGCTCTGTGCGGCTCAGTCATCGCGTTTTCACCGTCACTCCACTCATCGGCGTCCTTTCCTTCCCTCTGCTTTGGTCCTTCCTGAGGCCCATTCATGATGAATCGAAACTCTGATCGTGCTTCTGAAGCCGAAGTATCCGCCCTCAACTACTGCGTCACCCGGTTGGTCATTTTTACTGATTTTTGTGTGTTTTTAACGCAAATTGACCAGTTGGCCTTCTTCTTTAGCTGAGTTTCGCCGGGTTTCCATGAATGCGGATAACAATCGCTCCAACTAATATAAATTTCGGCAAAATGAAGGTTTATGTAGTGATTTCAGGTGTTGTGGCTCAAAATGGACGACGTTACGACCAGTTATTCAGTCGGCACAGCTCGTCTTCACGCTTTCATTGCTCTCAACTCATTGTTTTGATGCTGGTGAGCCGTATTTTTATATTTTTATCAAATACACGTGCAGTATTTCGTTAAAAATTGCTTCCTCGACGCAATACACACCGAAATTTATATTACGGCAACCTTTTTTTGATTACAAATGAGTAAATGCGTGCTTCCCACTCGCCAGAGGAAGGCAGTTTTACTCAAAATGATTCATTTAGCGTGCTGTTAGATTCCCTTATCAATAATTAGACACGAATTTTTAATTTGCAGGTATCTTTCCCTGTTTGCAATACCGAATCTTCCTCAATCATTAATTTCTGCAATGATTTGAGGCCGGTTTCAAGTGGCTAACGACGAATTCGATTCTCGATGCGGCGCTTTCGACTCAGGTGAGCCGTTAATTGAGTTAGACAGGGCGATTTATCCTTGAATGATGACAATCTGTTATGTTGGAGTACCCAAACATCTTTCGATCTTATTCGAACTTACGTTAGGACAGTAACCGAGACAGGAATGAACAGAATCGGCGTTCCTAGAGCTTACTTGACTTGCCAATAGTCCTGATGTGACATTTCTTTCAGCAGTGTTGATGAGTATCATGACTGACCGCAACAATAAAACAATCAAACTAATTGAATTGAATTGAATAATAAATAATTCAGGTCACGCACCTGCTAGCTCTGACAAGCTCGATGTGCCTGGACTGTGCTTCATCTTTATGGTAGGATCTTCACTACCTACAGTTCTCAATCGATATCTGAAGGTTAGTTGTTGATATTTTCATATGTTGTGAAACACGCAGGGGGCGGAAATCGAAATATGCGATTTGTTTTGTTCGCCGTTGTGCTGGGAACGGTTGGGGATTTTGAATCCCTTATAACAGAGAACTAGAGGGTTATTTATTATTATTATGTTAGGCCTTCCTAGTCCACGTAAATTGTGAATTTTACAGGCATCTCCTCTGAACGTCGTCTTTCATCATTACTCATCTTCTCTGACGGGTCGAGTGAAGCATAACTGCAAAGACTGATAGTCCCCCATTCCATTATCGCACTCAGTTGCTGGACAGTAAACGCCCGGGAAATGCTTCCCCAGACATGAAATCCCCAATCCTGTCATGTTACCTGCAGAGGCCCCGAACTGATCCACTTAATGTATTTATTCATGCTAAGATATTCATACGTTGTGATGAATCACTTGACGAAACTATCTTGCATTCATCTTTGTTGTAATGATCTTTCCTTCCATGAGTCAGCCCTCTTCACCTTCTCTCTCCCCATCTCTTACACCCACCGATATTATTCGTCACGTGTTCCTTCCGATTGTACTTACTGTTCTCGCGAATATTCCCATGGAATGAAGAATTACCTAAGTTTCATCGTTAATGACTGATGCAGTAGTATTCTGCTGATTCCCTACCTGCATGTCATTGCACGCTAATCTAGTTTCCGGATTCCGTTCAGGATTACACCTGCATGCACTGAGAGTCGAGCACCACACCAGTCATGGTACTACTTTGAACTCAAACGAGCTTGAACATGATTTGACTGAATACTTCACCACACAAGGCAGCTTCTTGATGTCATTTATGGTTTCAGAATCAGCCACCAGCAAATCAGAGTCGAGTCGCTCGACGTGGATATCAACCGGGATTGCTGCGACGAGATCAACTCCCCATTCGCATCGCTCCCTATGGTGAATATGATAGCAATTACTGTCCGTAGTATGAAATTATCGATCAACTGAAGTAATGGAACTCTATTTCATCATTTGCAACGAGTAGTTGAAACCTCGTGAAACGCATCGGTAGTTAGCGATCTAAGATCATTTGAAATCGATTCTAATCGTCAAAATAGGGTGAAAGCCGATCAAATTGAAGGTTGTTACATCATAAGCCCGTTCCAGAGTGCGCTCGCGACCAGGATCACTACCCGATAAGTGTGCCAATGCGCATCGAGTGGGTCGCGCGCGACGCGACGTATAGAGAGGCGAATGAGGAACTCAAGGAGTTCATCCAGAAACGATTGGAGGTGAGAAGGCTTTAGAGGATTATTGTCCAGTTTCTTTTTTATGTATAACGCATCGTGAATACTTATTTGACTACAAGTTAGCAGTAAAAACAGTGTATTTTAGGAAGCCGCCCGAATTCGCGCTGATAACTTCGAATTGGGCGAGTTGATCGAGACACCGATTGATGGAACACCGCAATCGAGATGGATTCTCCAGTTCAAGGCGAGTTTGCCGCTGTCGTCCTACAGTATTTCTACGCGTAACACTACCGTAACCCACCATAGCCCTTAAGTTACCTACGGTAGCCATACCATAACCCCACCATCAGTATACAACTGTAACTCTATAGCAAGCCTACCGTGTCCCTACCAGACTCTACAGAGCTTACCGTAGCCCCAATTATACTCCTACCGCAGAGTCGCTGTTCACTATTATCACCCTATCGCAGCCTTACTATTGCCGTAATACTGTCCTACCGTAACCCTTCCGTAACCCTTTCTTTCCTACCGCAACCCTTCGGTGTCCTATTGTTGAACTACCGTAGCCCTACAGAAGCCTGCATTAATCCTACCGCAACCCTTCCGTGTCCTATTGTTGAACTACCGTAGCCCTACAGTAGCCTGCATTAATCCTACCGCAACCCTTCCGTGTCCTATTGTTGAACTACCGTAGCCCTACAGTAGCCTGCATTAATCCTACCGCAACCCTTCCGTGTCCTATTGTTGAACTACCGTAGCCCT
>LS518587.1:212541-227403 GCA_900490845.1 Pristionchus japonicus
GTAGCCCTACCGTAGCCCCACAGTAGCTACTGTAACCCTACCACAACTCTTCCCTGCCCTTCCGTAGCCCTACCGTAGCCCCACAGTAGGTACTGTAACGCTACCGCAACCCTTCCGTGCCCTACCGTTACCTTACCGTAGCCCTACCGTAGCCCCACAGTAGCTACTGTAACTCTACCGCAACTCTTCCGTGCCCTACCGTTGCCCTGCCGCAACCCTTCCGTGCCCTACCGTAGCCCTACCGTAGCCCTACCGTTGCCCTACCGTAGCCCTACCGTAGACCTACCGTAGCCCTACCGTAGCCCCACAGTAGCCCTTCAGTGCCCCCAAATGCTGCTTTAGGTCACTTCTGACGACTGGCAGTCGATGCTTTCACGTTTCGCCTATGAATTCTTCGCCAAGATTAGATATTTCGATAGATGGAAGAACTTTCTCAGGTTTGCTTTGCCTTTGCGTGTATCCTTTCGTAATTTTGCGAGGCGCAGCAGCACAAACAAACACTTCCTTTGCCAGATACCAGAGCGAGATGCCTGTTATCTACACGCACTCCCAGTTGATCTATCCACTACGATTGATGTGAGTGAGGTTTAGTCATAAGTTCGTACTCATCAGTTTGCTCCATTTTGCGTATTGGTTACGCATCAATGTAAGAGATTTTTAAAAAAACGTTAACTGCTCGTTTTCAGCAACACTCATCGAGATATTCCCATGAAGAACATCAAATTCGGATCTCTCATCCACTCACTGGTACAAGACTCCGTCCCTTGCCCTGTCGGCGTTCACTGGTGTGTGGTAAGTGGCGATTCTTCTCAATTGTGACTCAATCTGGGCAATTAGTTAGTGAGTTTACTACTTAGATTTACCATAGATGAAGTGAAAACAAGTGAGCAAATAGTTCAGCAACTCATATTAGGAGCAGAGGGAAGTAGAGAGTAGTTGTAGTCTATAAGGTGTTGGATTCACACAAATCGCAGCAAATCTGTTTCAGGAAGGCGGAAGACGAACACAGGAAGATCAGGCTAAAGGGTTCACTTTCAATAAGGATATTGACGTTTTCTTTGAATATGATCGGAAGAATATCATCATAGCTTTCGAGAACAAGGTGAGGATCTTTTCTAGAAAAAAAAAATGAATATGTTCAGGAACACCATCCCGAAGACAATACTTGTACGCCATTTCTGGCTAATTACAGGCTAACGGTTAGTTCGTAGTCTTCTTCTCACGCTAATTGATCTGTATTATCAAGTTTTACAGTATTTTTCGTTAAATACGTCAAATGATTGGTCATTCTAGGTGCCAATGTCGTCCATAAAGCGAATCGCACTGGATCAATTCTCTTTGGGCGAGTAGTTGTATTGTTACTTATATATAATCATCACTTTCCAGAATCCGGTCGCATGCGGCGTTCACTCATTCTCCAACTGGAATACGCACCCAAGATTCAAGTGCAGCTTCGAAATGTCCCCGCCGAACAAAAGGTACCCTGAGTTCTACTAGACCCGATCGATCTGCTCAAAGCATAGTCTGTCAGTATGGTTCCCATCCTATTCACTTGGGGTGTCAAAAGCTGGATTCGCGTACTTAAAGAGAATTGTGAGGAATCCACTATTTAGGTTAACGGAGTCGACAGTCCAAACACACCATCATTTGGTCTGTATACGGCCGATGGGTACTCTCAGAAAAAAGAGGTGAGCACATCATCCATTAACCAGTTTACGCTTTAAAAATGCTTCAACTGTGCGGGACTGTGAAGTGATTCATGCATCCAAAACGGAATATATTTGAGTCGCCTTTTACGGTGATCAACATCTCAGCTGAGAATGAATTGCACACATCGACCTTCGTTTTCAGTTCTTCAAGTGGGGTCCATTCGAGCATCGTCTCCAAATCCATCGTGGTCGATATCCAGGAGAGATCTCTAATAGGGCTGTGATTCACGAATCGAAGCTACTGATCCTGGAGTTTGATGAGGACCACATCGTCAGTTATTTCCAAGAAAGTAAGAGACTTATCCTTCTCCTATCAGAAAGCCAAGTTCGAGAACAATACGTCAACGATGGATCAGATAATCTTTGATATTGTTTCGAGACTCCGGTGAGCGACATTTTGCATTACTAGTTCCCTCAATGAATAGTTGCAGACACAAAACCAATAAAGCAGTGGAATTCACGTCTTACGATCAAGTTCAAATGCATGAAGGCAAGATCTATGAAGGAGTAAATGCGATTGAATTAACCAATGTGAATTTTTTACTGCACTTCTTGTAGTAATTCAATGTAAGATGCTTGTAAACTTAATTAATTAATCGCAGATTAAACCGTACGCTGTGAAATATGATATGGATGATGACGTGCTCACAATGATCACGGTGATTCGTAGAGCAGTTACTGTAGGCAACTGATTTTGATCGTGCAGGATGCTTCTACCCGGTTGGTCTCTCGGAATGATGCTTCATTCGCTGCTCGAATGCGTAATCCGGCACAAATTGAACTCAAGGTATGAAGGGAGCACAGCTGTATGATTACCAAAGGACACGCTCAGAAATTCCGACTTCGAGCTATGCTGGAGGGAATACTTCAACGAGGGATGGACATTCGCTGCCAAATGCTTTGCAATCGGTTCGCGATTTGTGGGTTTATCCTAATATGCCGTTTGTTGCGAAAGTAGCCTAGCACGGCACTTGCATTGGTTCTGAAACATCTCTAAACCCCACCCAAATTCAGGCAAGACTGGTACTCCTTCGTTCGTTTGGTTTGCAAGAGATACGTTGAGAACGAACAGGTTTAAAAAACTTTTGACTTGAGATGAATTACGAATTCCAGAGAACGCTGGCTGTTTTGGAGAGTCTAATCTCAGTGATCTGGGAAGGGCGTCCTCACTGCACCGTGTTGAACTTGTTCGAGAAGGTATGATTGGATATTTGCACAGTCAGTTTTCGTTATCAACATCACCTTGACGGCTACTCCCTTCGAAGGATAGCTCTGCATGATTGCTGTTATTTGTCACATTTGCGTAGGGGTGAACTTCTGAGTGAGGATGATCTCATGATTCCAGGAGTGGTGCAATAGCGCATCCGGTTATCGATCCACAGAAATCAATAAAGAAGAGGCAAAGAAGGGCTACGTTCGAATCATGAAGGTATCAACATGTGATTATTGCAAAATAATCTCCTCTTCAGTTCATCGTAACACCTTCTCGACTGATATTCATCGGATATACGACTATTATGGAGAATCGGGTTCTGAAGAAGCACAACATCACCGGAACTGAGATCATTCGAGTCAACTTCAGGTTAGGTTTTGATGTGATTGTCCTAGACACTATTCTAGTTTCAGGGATGACACTTTTGACGTTATGAGACTGATGTCTTGCGGGAAGAGAGTTATCAATAATACTATGAGGGGAGTCATGAAGGAGGGAATCGAGTTCGCCGGTGAGAGTTTATTGAAGGAGTTCAGATCAAGAACGTCAGAGTGATGATGCAATAAATCCCAGGTCGTTACTACGTTTGGCTGGGCAACTCGAACTCGCAGCTCAGGGATCATGGAATCTACATGTACCATGAGACGAGTAATAAAACGGTAAGCGAGAACGCTTTTGCAAAGTAGCAGGTTAATGCTCGATTCTTGGGACTCATGCGAGAATCTGCTGATCCGACTGTGTTAATACTCGGATCTTTAGCTCTATGACCGCTGTTAAAACTTCTTATTCAGGCTCGCACAATCAGAAAGAAGCTTGGACACTTCGATCGTCTCCCTAGCATTCCGAAATGGTTGGCGAGGCAGGGACAGTGTTTCACTCAGGCCAGGGTACGTGCAACTACTGACAGATTACTCTGAAGATTAGTTGACAGGTCAAAGGAAGTCGCCTTAGTAGACATGTCAATCATCCTTGTCTACCCATAACTACTAGTTTCATTGTTTCACTTGCTGACAAGCCGCCCATTAATTCGGAAAACCGTATTTTAGGCTTCGGACTGCCCTCTCGAGATGAGCGATGTGGGCATGATTGACGATCATTTTGGTGGAATGAATAGCAAAGGAAAGGTGGGATCTCGCCAGTGGCTGATTGTTGAAAACACTCCGTTCCAGCCGTATTGCTTCTCGGATGGGGTGGGAACGATCTCTAAGAAGCTGGCTAATAGCCTCAGGGAAGAACACTCGCTTCCGAGCATTCCCTCGGCTTTCCAGGTTTGAGTTTCAATGGTTTTTTATTCGAATTCTGATTTTCTGGGTATTGCAAATTTTGTTTGCAGATTCGTTACAAGGGCCAGAAGGGCATGTTGGCAATTGATCCAATTATCGACAAGCGAAATCAACTGAAGGAGAAGGAAGGAAAGGTGGAGAACAAGAAGATCTTCATCCGGCCGAGCATGGATAAGTACGATATTCTGCACTTTTCATAATTGTATTCACTTTTGACACTGCATGGTAACTCGAGGTTTGCAGGTTCGAAACGGAAGAAGAATTGACCAGTGGATTCGCTCCGAGAGGGGAAGATAAACTGGAGATTGTCAAGCATTCCATGCCCTCTCCGCTATACCTCAATCGCCCCATGCTCAACATTCTGTCGCAGGTGTGATCATTGTTTCGTATATAGCCCCTTCCTCCCACCCACGCCAGAGCCTTACGGGCAACGAGCGGAGCGTGAAGCACATTGCTGCCTCAGTGTGTGCAGGAGCGTTTTCAGTATGAAGAAGACCTAATTACTCAGCGCTCACTCAAGACATCAGAGATCAAACACAGCGTATTTTCAATCGCTGTCGACCAATTCGACTTCCAGGTCTCCGAGGACCAATCAGCGGCATGCCACAAGCGCATTTCCAATAGAGTTTATGACTTACTCGATGTGCAAGTGCGAAACTGTCTGCAGTCTCTGTACATCGAGCATCGAGCGAAGGAGACTATCAAGGTTCAATTATCTTTTGAGTTGACTTTTAGAGGTCGTTCAATAGGTTTGCGCAACTAAACATTAGAAATTGTCACTGTATGTGCGTATACAGTGGCACATACAATGATCATTTTTGATGTTTAGTTGCGCAAACCTCTTGTACGACCGGGAGTAAATGCAAATGACCACTTTTGTTCAGGAATTGTCGTTCCCTTTCTGTATGGAAGTCTTCACTGATGCTAACCCTCAGAAGTTCACTACTGATCCTTTCATTCGATCCATGCTAGCAGCCAATCTGAGATTTCTACTCAGTGAGTCAATTTTATTCGGATTTTGAACATTTCTGTATGAATTATCAAATGTCTTATCTGTATTTAACCCTGAATTGAAAGAATACCGCTACATTCTACATTTTGCAGGCAGACAACTGGCCAAGATGCAGATTAGAATTCCCTCGGATTACGGTAGATCGATGTTTGGAGTAGTCGACACGACTGGAATATTGCAGTATGGACAGGTGCCTGGTTGATCTCTAATTTTTCCCCAAGATAATTTAATATATTTTTATTAATCAATTTGCAGATATTCTGCCAGTATTCCTCGTCCACAAGCAAGCACATGCCCAGTCAATCGAATGAAGAGAAGGGTTCAATGGGAGCTTCGGGCGCGATCATTCTTACAGGTATATTTTATACAATTTAAATGATAAATGGACAGATATTTGCAGGTCCCGTAATGATGACAAAGAACCCCTGCATCGAGAAGGGAGACGTCCGACTATTCGAGGCGATTGACGTGCCCGGATTGAGACATCTTGTCGATGTCGTCGTATTCCCAATCCATGGTCCACGCCCTCATCCCGACGAAATGGCTGGTGAGCATTTGTTCGTCCTTCTCAGCTACTTTTTTTAGATAAACCTCACGTTTTGGGTCCTTGGGATAGTGCATAAGTTTCATACGTTCCTAAGCAAAGTTGGCTTCCGCACGGAGACAACAAGATTCATGGGAAGAATGATGATAAAAAACAAATGCAGGCTCTGACTTGGATGGTGACGAATACTCTCTCATTTGGGATCCTCAACTACTCTTCGATCACAATGAGGAGGCATCTCATTTCCCCAGTGGAGATGATGTTGAGAATTGGCCAATTATACGTACGGAAGATGGCTCGGTTGACCTGGACAGATGCGTGAGTTACTTCGAAATTGATATGCCGAAATGACTTCGCCTTGTGAAGTTTTGGGTATTGGACAGTACTGAATAGGGAAACTGATCTCGACAGCATGTCCTCCAGAAGCTAACCTCTTATTGCAGGAGGACAGCCTGGCCGATTTTTATATTGACGCCGTCGCACAAGTGCAAGTAAGAGTATTTTAACAGGATAGGACATCTGATGGCAAAATTGAAGTATATGGATGAAACGTGCGTATTATGCGTGCAAAAACCACTGAATTAATAATTTTAATACCCTTTTAGCTGTAAATTCCAGGTTGGTGTCCTCGCCAACGCTCACTTGGCCATATCAGACCTGTTTGGATTAGATAACAAGGTAAACGAAAATTGTTTCTGGCCAATTCCATGTTGGAATTTATATCGATAATATTTATAAATGGACAATAATTGATTTTCAATTCAGGCCGCCCACTCGCTTGCTCAGAAGATCTCACAGTCTCTCGATTTCCAGAAGACCGGAGTCAAACCAGCGGATCGGACTAGACAGGCGCAGGAGGTACGGCAGTCACTGAACACGATTCTGAGTCTACATTTCGACATTCGGCACTTCTTTTTTCACGTGTTGTGAAGTTAGGACAGTGTTCTCACCCCTACTCCATTCTCTACCCGGCATTTTTATTGCAGGATCCCGAAGATCCTGATCGAATGATTCCTTCCGAGATCCCAGCCAGAAAGCCGGATTATATGGAGAAGCTTCATGATGCAGGATATGAATCGAGAGGAATGATGGGGAATATCTTCAGGTTTGTTCTGTAATAATTCACCCTTTGAATGACTTCTCTGCGCGATTCGAGATGTTTGGAAGAATTGTCATTTGCAGGGAGGTCAAGCGATACCAGCACGCAGTTGATTTGGGTGACGATCAGATCGATAAGGTGGGAGATTACGATATTGATTTTTATATTCAATCGATTCAGATCGAAATCGACCCCTCGTTCGATGTGGAAGGATGGAAAAGATACGAATCTACAGTGAAACGAGAGATGGAGGCCTATTCCCATGGGATTAGAGTAAGTCTGCAAGTTTTTCTCTACGAATTGATATCGTACTGGATCATGTAGGACCAGCTAGGGATATAGATTGTTCTGATTACTGATCAAATTGGTCACTGCAAGCCAGATTAGTCCAGGGGGAATCCAATTTTATAGTGTGATCAAGTATTCTCCCGTTTTCTCTTCGCTCTCCCCTCATAAACGCTGTGATTGGTATCGTTGCAGTCCATCATGGAACACTACGGCGTCCGTTCTGAAGGAGAGTTAATGAGTGGGCAGATCGTTAATATCAAAAATCGAATCAGTGACCAGGAAGCCGATGATCTGACTCTGTACAACACCAATCAGGTATTGTAAAAAAATTTTAGTGTCTTGATACCGTTCCATATTTGAAGTTCGAGTTAGGCTTCACGGAGAGTTGATCCGTCCTTGTGAAAACCGAAGTCGACCTGCCTCGAGTCAATCCACGACGAATTCCGCTTTCAGATTATCAAGGAAAGCGTGGAGCTGGAGATTACTGCAGCAAGGGAGGCGTTTTTCATGCCGGTATTTTCGCTACTCCGTTTTTGATTTCTCAATGATATTTTTCATGAGAATTACAGAGAAAGGGACCTGTTTTGTGACAGCTGTTAGGGAAAATTGTCAAAAAGGGTTTTGCAGTTCTTCAACTGGCGGGCTCCCAACGAGGTCACACTGCACCAAGTCAACACGAAGAGAAGAGATGTGGACATGGTGAGATAATAATTTATATAATTATCATAATACATATTTATTTTACCTCAGAGACACGACGACGTAGAAAATGGCACTAGGAAGTAGAACCCTAGGAGGGAAGATACACTTCTCGAAACAATAACGATTCATTCGGTAGGATTCCATCCTCTGCCGAGTCGTTCGCCCCTCAACGAAGAGCATCGACAGCATTCGAATGAAGGCTGCGGCCGCGTACAATGTGTGCTATGGTAAGAAGGCTCACAAAATCGGTATTTTGAATAATTACTGCTGCTTCTCATTGTCAAACTGAAACAAAACTGTACAAATGAGATTGCCAAACAATTTATTCACAAACAGTTCTTAATCATTCTTGTCATCTCACGCATGAAATAATGTGTATTGGCGTTAGCACTGGTAGCATTGACCGAACATGGAATAACACGGGTGACTTTGACCAATCCGAAAAGGCAAATATTGAGTGAGAGAAGGAACCTCCTGAAGGATGACAAATGACTGTGTAATCGAGCATGGAAAGCACTCATTCTGTATCAGTATCTCACTTTGTTTCGAGTGTACGCAGGCATGTTGTTGTTCTGAGTGTAGATCAGAACTGGGAGATTTTGCAGAGATCTGTATTTAAAAAATTAAATATGGAGAAAGAGCGATGTTAGTCGCGAAAGCGAAATGATGGATCGAAAAAGAAAGGTACGATGATAATTTCATTCGCAAATAAATACTCCGCGTGACAAGAAAAACATCTACAAAGGCGCGCATATTTCGCACATGATTCATGGCAAAGCGTTGCAAATGCAGCGAATTGAACGTATTTTATAAAATCACTCATTTAAAAAAAAGTATTCTGCAAACAGAGCAACCGGTTCAGAAAGAAGCAAGCAACTAAATGGGGATGACTCGCCGACTTGTCAAGGGTGAAATAAAAGAAAACAGAACATCTGGTGCGCCCAAAACGCGAATGCTCTCAGTTTACCACATTGCTTCTTGCTTATTCGAACATGTTTCATGACTCATCCCTTCACAGTCTCTATGTGCACTGAGTGAGTCATAACCAGCTTGTAACTAGATAGTATGGAACAAAAATTGAGTCTGATGCGTTAGTCAATCGCAGCTGGCTCATGCGAGGGGAGAAAAAACACAGACCTTAATTGTTCTGAGGGCAGCCAGGATGAAAAGAAATCTCCCAAACGCTTAATTTCAGAAGCGGCCAATCGTCAGATGCAGAATGGTGAACAAACCGCTGTCATTCTCTCCTTCCCTTGGATCTTCTATGACATCCTGTCCGATATCAAGATGCGTCCCGACTCTAGAATCGTCAGGGTTCTTCCGGAAGAAGTGACAGAGCAGAGCAACGAGCCTCTCGCTATTGTTAGTTTATGTTTCCACTTTCCTCAACTTCGAAACCTCGGATGCGAGCAAGGTTTTGAAACATTCTTACTGACAAAATCTCGATTTTGGAAAAGACTCGCAAGGTAGTGAGATTCCCGAAAGATTCTCGATAATTGTATTGCTGAAGAGCATCGCTGTTCAAGTTATGACTAATTCAAGTCTGAGAACCAGTCTAGGAACGCGAATGATAAGAATATTCAGTCGCTCTCATCCTTCATCGATGACTACTGCGAAAGCGAAGAGAACGAGGAGGACTTCAAAGAGTTCAAGTATCGATTCGAGACGGACCACATCATATGGAAATCGATGGAAGAGAATGAAGGTATTTGTTGCTTACTACAGCTTCCAATAGCGGCTAGTTCACTCTTTCCCGATGAGCAAAATCTCCAGAATTCAATATTTTGAGAGTTTGTGAATCTTGGTTGAGAAGTGAGTTCAATACAGTTCTTTGTAAACCAACGATTTCATAGATTTCCAACGATACAAGCCAAATAATGGTTTAATTTAGGCCTGGCTCGTGCCGCCTACGTACTTGTACAGTGGGCAGCACACATCAGCGGGATGCAGGAGGGATCAAAGTTCAACGAGAACCATCTGGTTAGTGGAGCCTTGCGCTCGACTATCGAAGACGCAATGGAGTTAGGGCTGGAATTAAGACAATTTTAGGTCGCACTTTTCATCCAATTCGGCCTGGGCGAGATCGTTGTGAGAGGAACGAGAAGAAGATTCATTCAGAGAGTCAGTTTCGATCATAATAGATAATTATAAGATTAGATTTTTTAAATAAAGATTCTAAATCGACTATCAATCGCAAACTAATCAATTCAAGCCCAGTGGAGAGGTTCGAGTTCATCTCAAGAAGGGAGAGCACTTTCTGAAGTTCGTAGAGTATCTATCAAGCAGGGAGTTCAGGTGAATTTGAATTTGTGCTATCAATATCAATCTCTCAGAATTAGTCATATTAGATAAATACGTTTCGTCTGAACATAGCAACTGTCAACATCTTAGAATTCCCAGAAAATGAACTCTTGATTAGGTTCAATGTATGTTTGTCGCAGGTCAATAATACCTTTCAGAACCCGTGACACTCTCTCATTCGGCGATATTCTCGACGGCGCGCTGATCAGAGGAGAGTGGAAGCCTATTGCTGAGGTTCAGTTTCACATCTTCATGGGGCTTCTAATGCTAAGGTTAAGGTTAGCGTAACTCCATAGGCTAAAGAGATACGGCTTCCTCAGATCGATATTTGAAATGTGCGAAAAAGTTTACCATGGGACGTTTTTTGAGCATAGTGTCGTAAATCCATGTACGCTTCTATACGAGTTCGCTCTGATACCATATGTAAGGGCCTCGAACGTCGAATCTTCATGCTTCTGCTTTCTGTACAATGATTCTGTCTCTCAATCTTTCGGTAGAGTGCACTGATTGAATAGCCGAACAACTCGTGAATGTGAGTGCGTCCGATCGTTATCGCACCTCAAAATCTATCTGTAGAGCTCTCTAGAGCTATTTCTTATCTTATCTCTCTTAATCGCATAGCAACGTATCATCGTCAGCGTATCTTATCTTATCATGATGTATCTTTGAATCTTATCGTATCTGATCGTTTTTTGGTGCTTGTCTTATCTTATCTGACAATTGTTCATCTGTGCTCATGCATCTGTGTTCATCACGTTCTTCTCTCTGTCTTTTGTTGCACAACCATTAGCAGGGCTGGGAATGCGGAGGCTAAGATTCTAAAACGCTAATGAATGCCTCTCTGTTGCTTTGCATCACGGCCTACTTAACTCTTACTCTCGTCGCAACTCAGCACATCCTCTTTTTCTTTAGCCATTCTCATCTAACAGAAGATGGTACATGGAGAGCGGGGACTACTATATCCTCCAATGCCAATGTATGACCTACAACTCTGCATTTCCTACCCTCTTGCTCACCTTCATCACCCTCAATCCCCACTTCACACTCCGACGAGAAAGGGGAGAGGAAAGAAGAAGAGGAATGGGATTATCGTCCTCTGGTACTTACCCTCACCTCATTATCACCATCTCCACACTCCCGTGCCGCTCTTCCAAGCAGAGAGGTAGGGGGAGGAGGGGAAGAGAAGGGGAGTGTGATTAGCACCCTTTGGTTCTCTCCTTATTATCGTACCCACTTACTGAGAGAACCTTAGACTAAGTATTGATCTATTGCATGCACTCTCCCGGCCTATTTCCCTCTTGACTGCTTGTATTTCCTAAGCGTTTTTCAGTTCTCAGTATTATTTCTAATCTAATCCAATTACAACCACAATTGTACAGCTCTGCACTCGTAACATTCAACTTCTATTCATTTTCTTTAACGCCTAAAAGTAATTACGGGAAAGTAATTAGAAATGCGGCTCTGATAGTGGTCTGCTAATCATTCTCATGCGCAAATGCCTCTCTCAATCTATGAATCCCTGCCTATATCACTTATCTCTGTTATATCTATGAAGTTCCTCGATGATGGTGCACTTGAACTCAAACTGCAACACTCTACTTTCGAGAACTCAATCGTCCTATTTAGCTCTGAATCTCTTCATTATGGTCATAACTCACTCTCTGACTTTTCTTGCCCATGCAATAGGAGGAAGGGGCTTCGCATTGATCGTCTCCAAATGACTGTGTCTCAGCAAGTCAACATGACTAAGTCGAATTTAGCATGAAAAATGTAATTCTGTAACGCAAATAAATTCCAATCTCCAGCTCTGTATCCCCGCCTATCTAACTCTGGTCACCACTCATCGCATCGATCTCCCGATCAAGGAAGACGAACAGATGGAAGCACTCAGAAAGGCAGCTGTGATCAGGGAGTACGAACCCAGGAAGATGGAACTGCCTGGTAAGGGATGGAGTGGAATTGTTTTTGCAGTTTCAGTAGAATTGTATCTTCGAAACAATTGAACGAAAGATAATAGCCTCGATGGTGTCTCACTTTCTATGGTTTCTCCTGGTTTCGTGTATATTTATTCGGCACGGTCCAACGTGAACAGCGCATGTTAGGATCATGTTTCAGAAACCATCGTCAAGTACGGTCTGGACGACGTGAGACGGGATCTACTCAGGGTCACTGGCTGCCAGGACATTCAACTGAGGCCGATGGGCAATAGTGAGTATTTAGTTCTTTTTCGATCTCGACGCTTGTCTTGAGTGGTCTAATTACTTATCTTTAGCCGAAATCTTCGTTTCTGCCCTCGGCACTACGGAGAACTTCAAGCTGCTCAATTCACTGGTGATCTCGCCGGCTCCTAGCAGGTAATCATCACTCCAATCTGTTTCGAACCGCCAAAATTACTTCAAATGTGCATATTTTATCACAATAGGCGTAAATGTTTAAAGTTATCGTTAGAAGCTATGAAGGCTCTACGTCCTTCTATTTTGCAAAACGCTCAATTAGTAATGAAATATTCTTCAGAGTTATCGGAAGATCGATCAAAGAAACGTCTTTTCAGAGATCAAGCATCCCTCAAGGACTTCTTCACAGGCATTCCCAAGCTGGTTCACGATCGACTCGTGAGAGCAGCTTCGGAAGCAGCCCCACCTCATCCTTCCCCTCCATGAATACACACTGACTCTTGTACAATGCCAATAGCAAAACTTCCTTTACCCCCTCCCCTCCTCCTTTGAGGCTAAATAGATGAAGTAATAGATAGTAAATTGCATTTATAACCCCTGAAATCAATAGTTTGAGCTCGTTCTGATACCTGTCCCGAAGGTCGCAAATGACGAAACAGTAATCCACTTTGGTCCTTGTTATCCAAGCAGTTTATAGTTAATCATCACTGTAGTTTGTGTTGTTTTGACACTTTTTTTACTAGATTTAAAATAGATAGTATGACATTTCAATTGTGTTTTTGGGGTTTTAGTCCATTGCATTTTCCTGGTGTATGCTCAAGATTCCATGTTGCTTCTTGCTAGCCATTTTATTTCTTGCTATCTCACGTCGAGGCCTTTCCTTGACTAATTACTTATCTGATTTGTACTTGCTCACGAACGCATTGATTCACTATCCATATTTTATTTGTTATCCGGTATTCTTGAAGCCATTGTGGGAGAAAATAACATTTTTTTTGTTCAATGACCTTACATCGAGTGTCCATGCAAAGAGCGGCGTCCAGCCCTAACTACAACACTATTGTATCGCGCTCTCGCACAACCTGATGGAGTCGAGCGCTACATACCAACTCCAATTCCACCCTTCATATATTCCCACAACACTCTCTTCCTTCACCTCGTCCTCCTCTTTCTCAACATTCTCATCTTGATATCAACTGGCACGTTTGCGCGGCCACTCTCTCTCTGATCGTTCTTCGTTTAGTGTTGATCAGTGTGTGTAGAGGAGGATGGCGACTCTCACCCTTGCTCTCTTCATAGCACACACACTCTCGTTTCTCTCCGACCTCTTCATTCTTCACATTATCTCGTCCAGTCCACGCAATAACAAGAGGAAGGGAGGAAGGGAGGAAGGGAGGAAGGGAGGAAGGGAGAGAGGAGTGGCCATTGATTGATTCGCGCTCTCTTCTTTCTTATTCATACCTTCCTAGCTTCACTTGCCAACTTGACCACTAGTCCCAGCGATCGTAATCTAATTTCCCTTCTCTTGATCGTTGTCCTTTAGCTTCTTTTAGAATTCGAGGTTTGGCAGTTTCGAAAATGTGGAAATTACAAAAAATCCGGAACATTCAGGCTACCTTTCATCTCATTCACCCTCTTTTTCGCGATCTGTTCTCGGTTTCACTTTTTTTGCAAAATTATGTTATACACTTGTTTCGAACGTCGAATTAGTCCCAAATCAATGTTCACTCAGCTCCCTAAATGAGCTCAATGGTATCTATGGACGTAACGATGAAGAATTCAACTACAGCAAGATGAGGTGAGGTGCGTTCCTTGATTAGTTTGGTTCTTCATAGGGTTCCGCATCTCTGCGTTGGCATGTGTCGAAGTTATTCTCAGACCTTCGAGGGCATCTGGAAGAACAACTCTATCGCTCCCGACGAGATAGTGAAGAAACTGCGTATTTGGCGGTGAGCTGGCTTCTTTCCTCGTCTGAACATAGTGATTTGAGTAGCCTTAGTCACTATTTAGCTCCCAAGACAACTTGTTTGATCAGTCATTGCAGAATGTGGCCTGAATACAGCTGAGATAGTATGGACGGAACGCAAGCACACCACCACCCGATTGTAATTCTTGATCTAAGCTGTCAGTATAAAATATAAATAGAATGAGAGATTTGATTGTTCGGGCACAGTATATGAATGGAACGACATGCATCCAATTGCCAGATTCTTCTCCACCTATTCCCTATCCATTCATCTCACGTCTTGTTATCAACTCGCACGTTTGGATGGTCACTCACTCTGCTCAATCTACTCACTGTTGATATAACACTGTTGTGGAGAGTGGTACTCTCTCCAATCCCCACACTATCTCGCCTCGCTTTATCTCTCTCCGATAACCTCTTTTACCATAGTTTCTCGTCCCATCCTCACAATAACATATGAGGAGGAGGAAGGAAGGGAAGAAGAGGCAGGAAAAGGATGACCTTCGACACCTCCCAATCTTTCCTCTCTCTCTCTCTCTCTCTCTCTCTCTCTCTCTCTCTCTCTCTCTCT
>LS518587.1:227503-243770 GCA_900490845.1 Pristionchus japonicus
CTGGAACGTCTATTCATCGCCTTTCTAGTGTATAATTCTCAATCGTGCGCTGTTTGTTGTCTCGTTATTATCGTTTGTGAACCCGTTGTTGCCCAGTTGTTCCAAACGTCGATATTGTCTCTAATCAATCCTCATTCAGCTCCCTACATGGGCACACCGGCTTCTCAGGACGAAACTATGACGAATACAACTTCAGTATGATGAGATGAGGTGTGTTCCTTGACTAGTAGTTCTTGAAAGGTTTCGCTCTTCCGCATATCTGCGTTAATAGGGCATAATGATCGAGTCGAAGTCTAATCTCGACGAGTATTGCGTTAAAAAAGTATATTTTCAGAGGGCATCATGAATATCAAATCTGCCGATCCCCGCGAAATCGTGAAGAAACTAGATATTTTTTGCGGTGAGTTGGATCCCTTTCCTCGTCCGAGCACAGCGATTTGAACACCCTTATACACTGTTTCGCACCCTAGAAAACTGGTTAATACAACGATTCAATTGCAGAGTGCCTACTACAAAGACCGTTGGAATGGCATGAGTGTTTCTTCGATAGACTTGACGACGCACTCGCACACCACATCCCAATTGAAATTGTTTCAATGAATTTGCCAGTATAAAATACCTGAATTTTGGTTGTTCGGGGACAATACATGAATGGAGCAAAATGAATGAACTTGTCTGGCTCTTCCCCAACTATTCACTATACATTCTTCTCTACTTAGTAGCAGCCATTCTGTTTGCATGGTCACTCACTCTTCTTCTTCTTTGCATCGATATCAGAGTGTTGTTGAGATTGCTCACTCTCCCTTTCACGCTTGCTCTCTTCATTTCCCTCTCTCTATCGCCTCGCAGAATTACTCTGTAACCTCTCCATATCACACGGTATCTCGTATCCTCAAAATAATGTCATCTGTGGGGAGGAAGGAAGGGAAGAAGAGGGAGGGAAGGGGCTGACCATTGATACATCCACACACGTTTCCTTCCCTCTTCACTCTCAATCTCGACCTCGATTCGCTGTGAGCGTAATCTGCACTGCGCGAGCTTACACGTTGATTGGCTATAGTCCATGCTCTCATTTTCACCTCGTTTCGATGTCATTTTAACTTCCATAGATTTGGTGATTCCCAAACAAGGCTGGAATGCCTATTCTTCTCCCTTCTAGTGTAGATTTCTCAATCGTGCACTGGCTTCGTCATTATCGTTTGTGAACCTGCTGTTGTTTTTGTTTCGAACGTCGATATTGTCCCTAATCAATCTTCACTCAGCTCCCTACATGAGCACACCAGCTTCTCAAGAAGAAACGATGAAGATTTCAACTTCAGCAGGATGATCTGAGGTGTGTTCCATGACTAGTTTGGTTCTTGAAAGGTTTCGCTCTTCCGCATCTCTGCGAGATAGGTCATGTGTGATCGAGTCGAAGTCCGATCTCTACGAATATTGCGTTGGAAACAGAATTTTTTCAGATCTCTCCCGTCGAGATACGGAAGAAATAGTGGAGGTGAGTTTACCCCTCTTTAGTCTTCGACACTATTTCTCACACAACCAATGACTCAACTATTCAATTGCACTGTGTGAGAAGTGGCTACTTCCCCGGACAATGGAATGGTCTGCAGAATGCTGTGATAGCTGTGACGGTCCGCACCCACACCACAACCCAATTGTAATTCTTTCTATAAGTTGTCAGTATAAAATATGATCTAATCTGAGGCTTGATCGTTCGGGGACAGTACATGAACGGAGCGAAATGGAAATAGCCAGACTCTTCCCCAAATCTTCCCAATCCATTCTTCTCTCCATTTGTTAGCATCCAGCAAGATTACATGATCACTCGCTCTTCTTCTTCCTTGCATCGATATCAGAGTGTTGTGGAGAGTGATCACTAATCCTTTCACTATTGCTCTCTTCATTTCCCGCAGTCTCTCGCCCTGCTGGTTTTCTCTTCCACCTCTTCATTCTTTACGATATCTCGTCCCTTCCACAAAATAACAGAAGGAGAGAACGAAGGGAAGAAGAGGAAGGAAGGGGTGACCATTGATACATCCACACACGTTTCCTTCTTCCTTTCTGTCTCTCACTTGACCTCAATTCGCTGTGAGTGTAATCGGATCTTTCGCAATTTGGTAGGGTGTAGTCACGATAGAAGGAGGAGTGGACTCTCTGCCTCACTCTGTTGGTATCAGTGCCTCCCTCTACTTTCTCTCAATCACATGCAGAGAGCGGGTGATGGACAGAGAGGAAAGGGGAGTGGCTGGTCATTTCGTCCGATGATCATTGCTCTTTCCTTCCTTCACGGTTGTTCATATCCATCATTGATTTGTTCATCCCCGTTTATTCGTGATTTGCGCAATTGGTTTCGCACTAGTTGTTGTTTTCCGTGATTTCCGCTTTTAATTTTGCCATGAATTATGCCGAGCATCGAGATTGATTCAACATAACTGTATCACAGCTCCCTACTCGAGTTCGAATATCATGCCTGCGATGAAAGAAGCTATGGAAAGGATATATCCAATCAGATGAGGTTCGTTATCTCAATTGTTTGATGATTCTCCTAAAATAATGATCGTTTTCACCTGTTTTCGGAATTGGTTGAGTGGACTTTCCTAGTTCTGTGTCCTCTCAAAACGGGGACAACGGAACGGTAGCTACCGAACAATTACCGTAAACCATCCGATCACTATCGATTCAGGCTGAGATGCGAACGACTCGTGAGTGAGTGAGTGAGTGCTGTCCGAGCTGGAACTTCCACGTCAACCTGTAGCAAGAAAAGGCACGCATTTGGAACCAGAAGTTGTTGGGTGATGGGGCAGTCTTCTTGGGTAAACGTTTGTTTTGGATACTATTTTTGTATGAAGTTTCGAAACGCGAGTTCCTAAACGTCCCATGTGACCTTTACTGTCGAATGTGAGCATCGTCAGTTGTTGTTCAGCACTTTTCCATTGGAACTAACGACTCCTTATGCAGGTAGACGCCCCGGTTCGACGAGAAGCAAAACAACAAGAACTGCTCCGTACGAATGATCTACGCTTCCGAAACCAATTGTTAATTAATTGTAATGCTAATAAATTAGTTGAAAGTTTGATCGATTGTCTCCGATCTCTCCATTCGTACTGACCCACACAAGAAAGAAGGAAAATGAAAGGAGGTCAGAATGAGCTCACAATCTCAATGGTTCTCTTTGCTTCGACCCGGCCTTATCGTAAATCTCCACCACTTTCTCTACTTCCTATGCTCGATTTCAACCCCTCGGTAGCCTTACTCTAGTGTGGTCATCCTGCGAGCGATCCAACTCTTTGTTTACGTTGATTTGAGTGAGAAAAGCAGAAGACTCTCTTCCTCACCCTCAGCTCTGTTGTTATCAATGCATTCCTCCCCTCTCTCTCTCCTCAACGTGATCGTACGGTGCTAGGCTTAGGGAGGAGTAGGAGGAGGAGGAGGAGAGAGGAGAGAGAGAGAAGGAGGAAGGGAAGAGTCAGGTATGGGATGGAAGAGGGTGGTTGGTTATCCCACTGTTCATCATTACCTCTCCTCTCCATCTCTCCCCTATCACGGTGTAGAATTACTTCTCAAATGTTCATCATCATCTTTGATTTGTTCGTTCACATCTTTTCGTCATGTGTTCTGATCGCGAGGCGCTAGTTGATGATTCTCCGTGATTTTCGCGTCAAATTTCGTCACGAATGATATCGAACGTCGAGATTGCGCCAATCCAACTCTATCTCAGCTTCCTGCATAAGCTCGCAAACTTCTGACTGTGACGGAGAAAATGGAGACGTTACATCGAATCCGCTGAGGTTCGTTTCTTGACTACTTTGTTGTCTGAAGCTCATAGGGTGGTGGTGATGAGATTTCATCGATTAGAAAAACAGTTTCTGTCGTTCGGAATGGGATGAGCAGGCAGTTCTTGGTTTGGTTGCTACCGTACTCATATCGTAATCCCCCGAATCAGTAAACATTCAGACAATACCCTAACGATTCCTTTGCAGAAATCTCATTGAATCTTCGTGCATCGAACTGACCGCCTACGACAACGACCAACAAACGAAAGAGAAGAAGACTCTACAATCTCAGAACGAGGATCACCTGGACACATGCACTGGACACAATTGTGATTTAACTGATAAAAGATTCGTTTTTACCTTTGAGATGTCGCGCACTGAATGACACGAGAAATCTGAAGACTTGTGACACCCACTTGCGAATTCATTAGATTTACTGTTTTCTATTCTCTGATCTCTTTGATCTCCCGTGCCACTGGTACTCATGTGACGTTTAACGAAGACTAGAGAAGTGATGAGAGCAGCCAACTTTGTTGGGGCCAACTAACAGAATTGGGATCAGTAAACCACTAAGTGAGAGTATACCCCTCTCACTCTCGATCACTCATCATGCACGCGATTCCACGCATTGTTTGCGTTGATATGAGTGAGATGAGGAGTGGACAATCACCCTCTCTCGACTAATATGACATCATTGCTCATTCCTCTCCGTCTCCCCTAGTTTTCATACTCCGATGTGTTGCCGAGGCAACGTGGAAGGAGAAAGGAAGAATAGAGGGAGAGGAGGGAAGGGGTGGAAATAGAGAGAGAGAAATAGGCGGGGGCGATCTCTCATTTCCCACTGCTTCCGAGGAGCTGACAAGCCCAGTCACTTCCACTGTTCCAGTTTTTGTTCTCTCGTCCTCGAGGCTCCTCCTGTTCTCCTTTTTCGGCCACTGTCCACGTGACTCCACGCATTGTTTGCGTTGATAAGCGTGATTGGAGGAAAGAACAATCATCCTCTCTCTTCCTCACTATGTTGGTATCACTGAATACTCTCTTCTTCTCCCTCTCTCACTGCAACAACAGATGAGTGGAGTAAGGAAGGGTAGAGACCAACCGATCGTTGATCCTTTCCTCTATTCCTACTCTACTCTGATTCCACCGATTTGCTGTATTCATTCTGATATGCTTGTTGTTGTTCTTGATTTCCATTTTCTACGCTTCTCAACGCGATTTACTCGGATCAATATGAACATCGCAATATCTGAAATCGTTAAGGACCCTGCACGTCCTCTACTGTTGCAATCAACGATGGACGGACGAAATTGATTCAAGGAAATTGAGGTACTTTCTCAATTATGTCACCAGCTCTTTGTACTGTCTAAGTAGTGTGCTCTCGAGTAACAACGTTGCATAGGAAAAATCGGAGACAAATATTGACACCCTCAATGAAATATCTTCTCAGATGAACGAGCATCAAGAAGAGACTTCAACCAATTCTGGCTGTAGTTGCGAAGAATGCCTCTGATTGGAGTCACTCTACAGCCGTTCCTTCTAAGGATGACAATGTGAGTTTTCTCGCTGCCAATCCTCTATGCTTCCCTCACTCTCCCCATACTGCCTGCTCTCTCGTCAGGTAGACACCACAAGAGAGTATGGAGATTGGAGAGAGCAAGATTCACTCGAGAGCTAACGATTCCTTTGCAGGTAGCCTCTTCGAACTCATCCTTACCCTGCACAAGACGGAGCATTCAAGCAAAAGTGGAAAATGAAGGAACCCCACTTTAGAAAGCACTGCATTCAAGTTTCCTTCTGAGAAATTCGGCCGTTTGTAAATTTTTTAATAATGTCAATAAAATGATTGAGCGATCTCTGATCACTCCATGCCTTCTGACTTGCTGTCCAACTGGCGAGTTTGTAGTACACGGGTTTTGGCTTAAACACTGACAGAATGGCAAATACATGAAGTTTTTTGAACACTATAAAGAGAAGATACGAAGGCATTCTCAACACGCAAACGCTGCAAACTTTGCATGCAATAGAGATCTTTGAACTGTCATGTCTTTAGCGGAGGAACGGATCCCTACTCTACCATCCTCCTTCTTTCTCATGTTTACAAATTCTTCTCTCTCTCACGGTTGATTCCCTGGTCACTCCTTCCCCGCTATTCACTCGAGTGTTGACTTGATAACAGCTAACTCTGCTCTTCCCTCTCTCTTCCGCACACTATCTCGCCTCTCGTCGTATCAATGCGTGTGCATCTCTTCCCACTCTCGTTATCACTCACGGCCAAATGTGTAGGATGAAAAGAGGATGGAAGAGAGAGAAGAGTTGACCATGAATCCCTCCTTTCCCTTACTTATCCCCATCTCTCAACCATTCCAATGTGATATTTGATCGTTTTTTGCGCAAGTCTAGTTGACCAGCGAGTTCTTCTCTCACGCAAACAACCAAAATTCGAGTCGAAACAGAGATATTTCCACTATTTTATCTCCTTAATTACACTTCCCGTTTCTAGAAGTCGCTTTTTTCCTGAACTTGCTTGCTTCAACCACTAACGCCGGGGCTGTTTTTCGAATGCACCATCAATAGCTCCCCTCCATTTCGCTGTCTCCGTGCAGAGTCTCCGTCAAGCTTTCCCATTCCGTAAATTCCTGTCCACTTTCGCAAGGTATCATTATGGGTCTCTCGGAGGAGCGCTTCCACTCTCAGTAATGAGAGGAGAGTAGTCGACCGCCAGTAAGGGAGTAATGACGGACTAGGCGAAAGTGATCTCTGCCCTTTCCTCGCTCTCCCTTAGTTATCCACCTCAGTTTTCCACCATGATATCCCATTCATTCCCCGTGTCCTCCACTAGAGAGTGAGTAACAATCATGAAATTTTCGTAACCATCTTTTCTGACCTTATTAACCAAAATGAGCCTTTGTTTCTCTAATAGCGGATATTGTTAGTCATTAAATTTCACTTTGCGTGACTTTGCAAATAAATATAAATAAGAGAATTAGTGATAACAGCGATGAAAAACAGCGGAGTGTCAGCGAGACAGAAAGGACAGCAAAATGCGCACACGCGAGGCACGCACCACCACGCCACGCGATTTGCCAAGCCCTGTAATTCACTGAATACGCGAAAAGAATTTATTTTTGTGGTCTTTAGTGATAAAGCAGGCCGATTTAGGCAGGTTGTGAGAAAAAAGGTTGTTAATTATGCCCAGAACTAAAGAATTTTGCTAGAGAAAAAAAACATTTTTCCGTTCCGCTTGTATTGAGTACGCGAGAGAGAGCAGAAAGGCAAAGCTCTCTCAATGCACGCTGCCTCACCATCAATTTTTCCGAACGAGAATTTGGAGTAGTTTTCAATTACTCGGGGACAACTCTTCTCTTGTCAAAGATCCCGATATTCAGTGGCCATTATCCCTCGATGAGTAATTGTGATCTCCTCGCAAACCCTCCCCAACTTCCCCAACTCGCATTGATCCTTTGTGTCTACGCTTACTTTTTTAGACTTTCACGGAATGTTCTTCAGGTAAAAACCCATCGGTGGACAAATGTATGCCCACGAATTACCCATGACCGTACAAGAGCGATTGAATCGGGAGCAGGAAGAGAGGGCAAGGAAATGGAAGGAGATGGAGGAGAAGAGGAAGGAAGAAGGTGAGGGCAATTTCTATATTTTGACACTTGTGGTGTTCACTGGAGGAGTGTCTAGCCACCATCCATACCCGATCGAATTTCCGAAATGCGTGAAACATAACCATTCTTCCTGGGAAGTCTACAAGTACTGATCGTTTACCGAAGAGATCTAATTTATGACGCTTCTAGAGTATCGATTAAGGTCGTCATCAATAAAAATGAAACTGGTTCAGGCGAATTGAAGCGAAAGATGTTTGAGTTCCTCGGATTGAGACTTCTTCCGAAGGCCGCGCTCGAGCAATTGGAGGATATGTCAAAGCACTCGTGAGTGGAACTTCACAAGTATTTGGAGTTAGTTAAATTTGTAAATGTTGAGTGTCTCTATCGAACGCAACTACTTTCTCGTCATGTGCATACGCAGGTCTTAATTTAGTCCAATCCGTATTTCAGAGAACTCGAGCTTCCACTCCGCCCTGTGTTGAAGCGACTGCTCAAGATACATCGCGACGTCAAGAAGGAAATGGTTAGTTCCATTCATTGAGACTCATTGTGATTGAGAACCCAGTCATAAGGATTATTTTCGCATATGTACTTGATTACTGCTTGTAAGGAATGTTACAGAAACAACAATGGGAACTGATTGATTCGAATAACGATCAATACACCAAGTATCTAGTCGAAAATCGTTCATAGGAAAAAAAACTTAATTTCTTGTACGGTCAGTCGCAAAAAAGCTCATCATCCAGTGATAAAATAAAAATACAAAATGTAAGGAAGCGACAATAGAAGTTATAGGTATCGTAGTCCTTACCGCACGTTGTTGTCGTAAAATGTCAGCAAAATGCAAAGCCCTTTTATTTCTCCTCTTTTTACAGAGTGCATCAGCTCAACTGCTCGTTCAGTCGCCTCCCGACGACTTCATTCAATTGGAAGACGACGAAGTGAGTGCAGAACAATCACCAATTCCATCCAATCGAAGAAGTGTTTTGATCAATATCAATATATTTTATCAACAAGTGTGCGGAAATAGGGTAGTTAAAACGTCCTTGATTCGTCGAGGATTACGACTCCAACCAAATCAGCAATAATTACAGGAGAACCCCGAGTGGAACGAGACGAACGACTCTTCTGACGCTCCCGCTAACGGCAACGAAACGCCTGATTATGCATCCTTCTCTCCCAATTATACGCCAAGTTCGCCAACTTACTCTCCGTCTTCTCCGTCCTACGGAGAAGATCAGCATGAGGGCGATCAGAGACGAGTTGAGACTTGGGACAACGACTATCCCTGCTCTTACACCCCGGACTACACTCCTACCTTCTCCAACTCTCCAGCCTCTCCTCGAAGAGACGAATCAAATGGAAATGCATACTATCAACGACGAGGCTACTCCTCTCCTACTTATCGGTCCGGCTATCCCTCGTATGTCCCATTGTCGCCTCACTACACTCCATCCCGTCGTAATCACATCAACGAAGGAAGAACTGAGAAACCTCGGGATTCTGGTGGCCAACAACGTGCAAGGTAAACTTTATTCTCACTGACTCTTGAAAACAATTATCGTTTTGCGCTGTAATATCCGTACAGGTTCCCATTCAGGCAACGTCTCGTGGGCGATCACCCAGCTCCCGCGTCCCGTCCCCCTTCTTCCTACCCGGAACTCAATACTCCGCATGGAGCTTCAAGTGATCATCGACCAGCACGGTAAATCCCATTCTCATCGTCTTGTAAGAAATAGTAATTCTTTTGACTGAGAATTTCATTTTCGCTAACTGTTGTCAAATAATGAATAGAGGACAAGGATCAATCAAACTGTCACCACACAATATCCAATTCAGGGATGATCGTACTTCCTCCTCCTCGACTCTCCCACGCTCATCGTCCAACTGCATCAACGAAGGCGTCTGTGACCTCGGAGCTCCTGATCAGCGACCTGAACGGTAAAATCCGAGTTAAAATCGGCCTTTAATCTTCTCATTCAGGCAACATTCCATACTCGAGCCGACCCTGCTTCGATCTCCCGCCTTCCCTTCTAACGCTCGCTCGTATCCCACTCGAGTCGAAAGAGAAGTCAAGGAGATCCAAGTATCGCACGAGAGCAGTGGAGAGGTTCGTTGTGTGGTATTCGTCTAGGTCTGTGTGAGATCAGAGAGCAATGTGTGATAAGTGGGCTTGAAATGTGTCTGAGGTGTGACTATGTGAGTGTGACGAATGACAAAATGCACCAATTCGCAGAATCAGCGCCCGACTGTTACTGCTGGAGCTCCGGGAGCTCCAGGGGCTCCAGGAGGAGCCGACGTCGCTGATGACGACGATGACGACGTCCGAGTCTGCAGCCCGTCACCGCCTAAGAAGAGGCCGCGGGACGATCGAGTCAGTCAGAGAAGGTGAGGAAATCAGATCTCCGAACAATCCCTAAAGCCCCGTAAGGTTCCAATTCTGCCCGAAACTATACTGTTTACGAAACCCCGAAGCTCCGAATTCTGGTTCGGCGATGGGAAAGGGGAAATCTTACGGAGTTGGTTCCCGGCCTCTCGATGATCTCTCGATGTTACGATGATTAATCATTGATCACTGTTCATTTCAGCACTCCCTCTCCTCCATCTCGTCAGTCTCCTTCTCCTCCTCTCAAGGAAAAGAAACTACTTCTGGAGGAGGTCCGACAGCTCCAGCGAGAAGTAGAGAAGGCGGAGCAAGAAAAGCGATGGAGGGAGACCGATGATGCGAGGAGAAACTACGAGATGCAGCTGATTCAACAACAGGCAATGCATCATATGGCTTCCATTGCATGGCCGAACGGGTACGCTCCCCATCCTAAATGTGTTTCATGACTTTGCCTAACAACGTTTGAGTACGAAGATTTCAATCCCCTTCCTAAAGTTCCTGCATGCTCATTGCCGGATATGACGCTAGAAATCTGGGCTCTACTCGTTTTGTGGTCCCGTCAAAGTTTCCTGGTCCCAACTCACTTGGCTGGTCCCATCAAAGTTGGCTTGTCCCATCTCACTTGACTGGCCCAGATTAACCCTTTTTTAGGCAATTCAGCCCTCAGAGGCTCAGAAGTTGGCTGTTCCCATTCCTCTCTTCAGTTAGTACTCATTTCGAAATCTGTATGAGAGCGCAATGATGTAATCGCTTGAAGGTAAACAAGAGTATGATTAGGACTTTCAAGCGATTAAATCATTTCACTTCCATTCAGATTTCGAAATGAGTACTAACTCTGGTTTGTCATGACTAATTGGCTAATTGGTGGGTAATTGGCCTCCTACTGGTAAGATGTACTGGTTACCTAGTGGTTGAGCGCTAACCAGTAGGTAACCAGCAGGCCCTGACCAGGGAAATTGCCCACCTACTGGTCGCAAAACCCATAGAACTGGAGAACGAAATGGGACTAGCCAACTTCTGGGCCTCTGAATTATGAAAAGGCTATAAGAAGGGTTATTCGGGATGGGACCAGCCAAGTGAGATGGGACCAGTAAACTTTGATGGGACCATTAAACGAGAGTAGAGCCGAAATCTGTTCATCTATATCTGTATTGTGATTCCGATCTAAACCAGTACCATGTGGTTGATCAGTATAATTTCAGAACACCTACACAACTCGTCTCTTCCGCTCAATTTGGGAACTACTGGAGATCACCACATCCTAATCAGAAGTAAGCCGATGCTTCTGATCCGCTTTGAAAGCCACTAGAAAAGCATTTCGAAAACCTGGGGTGCACAAAAACTTCTCGGTCTTTTCAATTTACACGCTCTCTCGTATATCTGACTTTTTGTAGCGAATTGAGAGACTGAGAACTTTCCATTACTCAGTGAATCAACGATTACTTCTCGATGTCTCTTCGTTTCACACACTATCTCGCCTCTCTGACCTCCGGGAGACTGTGTAAATTGAAGAGACGGCGATCCAGAATTTCGCTTTTTTATAGCATCCCTTCGTGCCCATCTCTTCTCTCGTCTTCTTATCGTGATCAACAACTGATGGAGGAGCGCAGATCGAAGACACTGAACAGATCCAGGTAGAACAATTTTATGTTTGTGGTACTGATGTGGTCTCCCGGCATCCTCTCACTGCGCGCTCCGCTCGGTTGTTCTTCGCACGAATGAGACTGAGGAAGAGGAGTCGCCGATTTCATGTTAGAACTTTACTCCTTCAGCTCTTCTCTGCACACTCCATCTCGCAGCGACCCTCCAGTGAAGCCATTCGACCCCAACAAAGGTCAGTGATCGGAAAGAATGGCACTTGTTTATCCGGGAATGGGTGATGCATAGATACTCTTTCGATGTCAATTGACGCTCAGGTGCATTGTGATTGTCTTTCTTGCAGTGAACCCGTGCCCTTTCTGCTCGAAACCTCATCTACCTGAATTCTGTACAACGCATCGGACAGCGGACAGTAGGGAGGACATAAGGAAGGAACTCGGATTGTCAGTATCTTCTTCAATTGTCGAAGTCTTTGAGATTAGAGAGAGGAACGAAAAAAAGGGAAGCTCTAAAGGGAAGCAGAACTCAAATGAGCTATTTCGGTGTGTAGGTCAACGACCGTTCAGTGGTATCATTTATCAGTGGAGTGAATGCGAAGAGCCAAGGGCTCACAGAGAGACATAGGGAAGAGATCACTATCTCTAGCCGATACATGAGCGAGGCAATGAATTATCACGCAATATCGATCGAATTTCTCGCATTACAGATGTGCTATCTGCTTTGGGAAGCACTCGAAAAGGAACTGCCCGACGCCTGTGGAGACTCACAAATGCGCGGTAGGTACTTGTTATCTTGGCGTGTTCGCCGTTCTGCGTCAGTCCGGGCAATGAAACATATCATTGCAGGGTTGCGGTCGGCACTCCAGCCACGTTGCTCTATGTCGACTACAATTTCCAAAGCGACGAAAGAGCAATTAAGCGACACCCCTCGTCATTTCCAGAATTTTTAGAGAAACACTATCTGCTGTAGTCGAACGCACTGCCAGTTGAACAGAATAGCCATCGTTCATTGCTCCTCATTCTCTAAAATATTCGACCTCGTTTATGTCTCAATTTCGTTTGTTGTTCTTGAGAATATTGTTCCACGCTTTGTAAATTGCAAAATTTTAGTGAATTATGGAATGTTGATTATCTAATCTTCTCTCTATTGAACTTATCACGATTCAATGAAATCCCGTTATTCCTCTGTGATTGAAGATGGAACAGCAATATCAGCATAGAAGTGTGGATCTGTTCAATCACATCCCGGGAATGATATCGTGCGACATTAATCGTTCCCAGGAGCACGACCACGCGTTTACACTTCTCCTCACATTGTTAGCTGATCGGAATATCGTTCATTGCTCCCCATTCTCTTAATGATTCGACCTCAATATGTGTTTATGTCTCAGTTACGTAATTTTTTATTGCTGTTGAGATTATTTTTCCTTCCTCGTTTTTTTACAATATCGATTTTAGTCATCTATGCGATATTCATTATCTAATCTTCTTTCTTTTGAGCTCGAGATTAATGAAAGGAATTGTTGTCATGAAATCGCGATTCAATGAGATCCCGTTATTCCTCCCAGATTGAAGATGGAACAGCTGAACACGTTATCTGTATAGACGCGTTGATCTATTCCATTATCAGAACTAGAGGAATGATATCATACGACAGTGATCGTTCCCAGGACGTAGAATTCGGTACACTCCGGGGGAGGGAGGACCTGAGAAGGGGGAAAGGCAAGGGGCCGCAACAAGTTAAACAGACAACACCGCGAGTCGGGACTACCGATCGGGGCTTGCTTGCCTTGTTGAACCAAGAGCGGACTATGGAACGGGGCAAAATGAATCACGGTAGCGCATAGGCTATTGAGAGAGGGTTGGTCTGGCTGCCTGGGTGGGGGACGGTTGATGAGCGAGGACTTGTCATTCGGTAGAACGAAGTCTCGAGGTTGATGACTGGACATAGTCGGTGTGAATTGATGATTGAAAACGAATTGAAATGAGATGGGTGTGATCCTTGCGAAGAGAAGCGACGCGTAGACTGTAGATGTAGAACGGAAAAAATTATGAGACATGCAAGTAATTGCGGGCTACAATGTGAACTACGGAACAAAAAAAAGGTAAACAAGTAAAAACTAATTAATTATTCACAGATCACTTACTCGTACGTGGTACGATCCTCCGGGGGAGGAGATGACTGAACACATGTAGGAATGAACGGGAAGTGAACTGGATTGTGCACGGGAGTGAGATCATAATCATTGTCGACTCTGTTTGAGACTGAATCGTCGTCTGAGAAGTAGTGATTGCACTCCTCGCAATCTGATCCGCATTCATTCCATTCGCATGGTCGTGCGATGGATCATCGTTGTCGAATCCATCGACATTGAAGGCGACTCTGAGCTTCTGATCGAGCCGCTCATCAGCCTCAGCTTGGGCCTCGTGATCGCCAGGATCGATGATGGTACCGAAGCAAACAGCTGCCTGCACCTTGTCCGTGGTGGACTCAGTGGTGACTGGACACTGAGAGCCAAATATGATTGGACCCAGCTTTCTCTGAATGAGATTGAGGCCACTAAGCAGCCTTGTGGAGACTGAATTCTGAGTGAGAGAGTGGGTCTCTTCTATTCCGAGTAATAGCTGAGGATGGATGACTCGACTGATTACTGTACCAGGAGGCATTGTGAGAGACGACTCCTTGATGAACTGCAAATCAGAGTCGGGTATGGGTTCGGAAATGATTGGATTGATGAGAGGCTCGTCGACTAGGTAAGCTTTCACTAGTTGACTTCCCGAATTGGTCATGAGATCGAAATGAACAACCTCAATTAGATCCTGCGCTGCGGTCCAACCAATTCCATTAATTTGGACATTGGGGCAGGCGACTGGTTTGAGATTGAGCTTCTCGGAGAGGCTGCGAGACATTATTGATACTTGACTACCAGAGTCGTGAAACACAGTGGTATTGCATGCTGAGCCTTTGATTGGATCTCTAATGACTCCATTGGCAAGCTGCAGTCTGGGTTGACTGAACTTGTGTTGAATGAGTGAGGCCGCCTGAGTGAAAGTCTGAGAGGGGCTCAGAGTTGACTTGCAGATTGACTCGTGATGTTTGTCGTTGCATTTAGCACACTTGATTGGACAGTCCCGTAAGACATGGCCTGATTGGAGGCATCGACGGCACACGTTGAGCTGTGTGATTCGATTGGTTCGCTCCTCGCAAGTTTTGAACTTTGAGCAATTCGATGAGAGATGATTGGAAGAACAGTAGTCACACTTAGGCGACTCTCTGTTCCTCTCGTTGAAAGAGCGGATGGGCTTGTTGTCACCATTGATGAGGGGTGACTCATGAGGGGGTGACTGATAGTGAGAGGGTGTCACCTGATTGGGATGGGAGAAGACACCCTCGACTGCGCGCAACTCGAGTTCCTCTCGTAGTTCCTTGTCAATGAAGACTGGCGCGGATTCAGCTTCCAAATCTTTTTGATGAAACTGGAATTGACATTGTTTGATAGCTGCTCAATGAGAGGTAGACTGTCGAGGTTCTTGTCATCATTGAGGTGGTATACCAGGTTGATCATGTCTCGTACACACTCCAATTGATCCTCAATACGAGGCGACTTGGGGCGGAGACTCATGAGTCTGTGGTAGAGAACAGCTGTGGTGTGATTGGATCGATCGTAGGCGACTTTCAATCGATCGAAAGTATGACCGTACAGATCGTCCCTGATGGGAATGGGCTGCATCAGCTTGAATGCTTCGCCTTTGACGGACGATCGAAGGTAATTGAGCTTCTCCAGGTTCGACAATGATTGTCTGCACTCAATGATTGTCTGAAACTGATCGTGAAATGACGACCACAGCGTGAGATTGGAACCATCGCATGGTTCGATGCGCATTGGAGGGAGGGAAATCTCTGCTGGGGCGTGTGGTTGATGGTTGGTGGACAAGAGTTGACTGGTCTTGTCAATCTGTGCCTTGAGTGACTGAATTTCCTGCTGTAGGTGAGCCATGAGTGGCACGGCAGAGTGAGAGGACACGTGGTCACTGCTATCTACCGTGGCTGTGGCAGCAGGGGACTGTGAATTGGCTGCGGCAGGGGACTGAGGACTGTCGCCACTGGCCGGATTATCAACAAGAGGAGGTGACTGAACACTAGGTACGGTTTGCAATGAGTCAGTGAATGCTCTGCGGTGAGGGAATCCTAGCCCTTGTGAGGACTAGTCCCTGCTTTGCGAGAGCCAAAGAGGAGCGGTGTCGTGACACCAGCGAACAGACCGAAGTGAGGGGGAGAGGAAAGAGAAGAGGGGTGAGAGAGAGAGTAGGCGGAGCCAGCCAATGAGGAGAGGACACGGACACGCGTTGCGGGCGCGTCGCGGCGTGGTGTTAGGGTGCGCGCGAACGACGTACTGTAGCTCGTGGGCTATCGAGGACTGATTTTATTATGATAAAGTGAATTAATTATTGATTATTGTATGTATTTGGGTACTGAATACGTAGAATTCGGTACACAATTCGAGATTATCACTATTGAATTCAACGCGTCTGATTACCTACTTGTCACAATTTCGAGAGCGAAAACGAAGTATGAGCCTGTTTCCATGTAATGATAAGAAAGGGGCGTGGCTTATCAATCTTATCAGTGATAATCACGATTCGAGATTATCACCATTGAATTCAACGCCTCTGATTACCTACTTGTCAGAATTTCTAGAGCGAAAACGAAGTATGAACCTGTTTTCATGTAATGATAAGAAAGTTGCGTGGCTTATCAATCTTATCAGTGACAATCACGATTCGAGATTATCACCATTGAATTCAACGCCTCTGATTACCTACTTGTCAGAATTTCGAGAGCGAAAACGAAGTATGAACCTGTTTTCATGTAATGATAAGAAAGGGGCGTGGCTT
>LS518587.1:258785-272243 GCA_900490845.1 Pristionchus japonicus
CATAGCGGATAAATTCTATTCCAATCTTCAACGATGGAATTCGCTCTCTCAAATCTCCAACGCCTCTTCGCCATGAACCAGTCAGCGTCATACTCTTGCCCCCTCCACTCTCTCACAAAGGATCCCTGCTGTCTCTCCATACCCAATCATCAACCATCAATCATACCTCTATTCTCCAACCCCTCCCAAACTTTAATTCCTCATTTTCCAATTTCAACATTTCGAAATCTTACTTTTCTCTTAAGAAAAAACAGTCAATCGACTGCTGCCCAGAATCCCTTGTAAAAAATAAAGATATTGTCCTCCGGTGATAAATGAGTGACGAATCCATGTGGTTACCGATGGTGTTCAATGCAAATGACTGATCACTCACGATTTTTCATGCAGACGACTAGCTACTCTAAGCACCATCCCTGTATCCTTCTCATCTCGAATCAACGTATTTTCACCACACAAGCATATACTCACGAAATGGAGTTGATTGTGGATCAACGATATTGATCATGCAGGCTCTTTTCACACAGTTTCAATCCGGTCGTGGGCTGAGGGCGAGGACTCTGAGGCGCGCTTCACGCCTTCCCTAGAATTCTGAGCAAGGAGTGAACTGTTTCGACTCTAAACCTATTACTATTATCTTCGTTATATAATTTTGAATGGATTGAGTTGAGAGTGACGTTGCTAAGCATAATGCAAATCTTTGAGAGAAACAGTTGTAAACTCTTGGAAAAACATGAAATCGGGCGGTTCTATGGACTATGAGACGTATCAAGGCAAGTGCGATGGTTGCTTGGAGATGAGAAGGGCAAGAACAATGAAAACGACTTGCGAGGGTTACGAGTGGCTTCCGTTTCCTCTTTCTTCAAGCTATGGTAAGGCTCGCACTCCGTAGCTTCGTATCTGACCAGAATGAAAGCATGCTAAATGGAAAACCAGTAGGAAGTGAGCAACTTCTTCTTCTTGGAAAACCTTCCATTCCGGACACTCAGATTGTCCATTCAGTCTCCAATCTCGTTCCTTCACTTCCTGCTTCCACGAATTGGCTTTGCATTGAGAGATAGTCTGTTTCTGGAAATTCGCCCTGACACTCCGCAGTTCGCACACTCTCTCAATTGAACAGACAGGGAAGGGAGTGTACAGAATTGAGTGAGTCTGACTGCTTCCCACTTCGAGGTAATAGCCAGCAATCGGATCCCCTACCTCTTCCTCCTCCCGTAACCACCCCAGCCCCTCCCTCCCCCCCTTTCCCTTGTCGGCTATACGCTAATTGCGGAAGTGGAGAGGGAAGGAGTCTCCTTACCTCTACTACTCCTATAATCATCCTTACCTCTTACGCGATTCGTATCGTCTAACGACGGGTCTCGGTCGGTGCATTTCCACTCTCGCTAATGACTGGTGGGAGGGGGGGCGGAGCGAGCATAGGTGGGGAGGGAGGAGAGAGGTAAGGAGACTTCAATCCACTTCCGGTCCCCCACCTCCTCGTGGGGACCCCCTCTCCTCCTTCCCTCTCTCTCAATTCATATACTACTCATCTCATTAGCTCACAATATTCTCTTGATAATCATTCTGGTGGGCAAATGATGGAACTCCTCAAACTCCTTCTAAGATACCACCGTGGCAAATTTGGATCTCCACCCCTTCTACCTCCTCTTTACCCGTCTTCCATCATCACTGTAGTCCACAGTTCGAGTTCAGTTCATTACGACCCTTTTGTCTCTTCGTTCCTTCTCACTCTGTAACCAGTCGTTCCATAATTCCGACTTGTCTTCCAAATATTATCCCTGTTTTGCTTTCATTTCACGCTTGTGCGTTCATGTCTAGATTGCTCGTTTACCGACGTTATCGCTAAATCATTTAATTGATTCTTTCTAGGGTCCTAAATACCCTCTAATTGTACAATTGGTTCGACCATCGAAAGAAGATATATTTTATTCAATCTCGACAAAACGTGGTACGCCTATCAAAAGTATTACCGTCGACACACTCTAACGTATCCAAATTCAGACTATGGCAGATAAAAGCTCATCGAACCTTCAACGATGTAATTCGCTCTCTCAAATCTCCGCCCAAGATTCAATCGAACCAGTCTACCTCATCCTCTTCCCCCCTCCAGTTCTATCACCAGGGATCCCTACAGTCTATTATACCCAGTCATCAACCATCAATCCTACCTCTATTCGCTAGCTCCTGCCTCCTTTCATTCCTCGTTTTCCAATCTCGAAATTTCGAAAATTTACTTTCTCTTACCAATTCCTTCTAGCTCAATCAATCGCCTGCTTCCATAAATTGTCAACAAAATATTTGTAACGAAATTGTCCTGCTGCGATAAATGAGCGACGAATACATGAGGTTGCCGATTCTGTTACTGATCACTCACGATTTTTCATGCAGACGACTAGTTCCTCTAAGCACCATCCCTTTATCTTCTCATCTCGAATCAACGTATATTCACCACACAAGCATACACTCACGAAATGGAGTTGATTGTGGATCAACGATATTGCTCATGCAGGCTCTTTTCACACAATTTCAATCCGGTCGTGGGCTGAGGACAAGGGCTCTGAGGCGCGCTTCACGCCTTCCCTAGAATTCTGAGCAAGGGGTGAATTGTCTTCACTCTAAACCCATTGTTATTATCTTCGTTACATCATTTGGATGAATTGAGATGATAGTGAAGCATAATGCAAATCTTTGAGAGAGACAGTTTTATATTCTTGGGAAAATATGAAATAGGGCGATTCTATGGGCGGTGAGGCGTATCAAGGCAAGTGCGATGGTTACTTGGAGATGGGAAGGGCAAGAACAATGAAAACGACTTGCGTTTTACAGGTATGGCTCAGGACTGATCTAGCCGAGAAAATCTACCGGTGTGCCTGAGTGAGTCATCTGTCGTATTTGTTTTGTCTTCTCAATTATCAATAATTACATGTAAATGGAAAATGATACCTTCTCATTAGTGCGCCTTCAGTTCTTGAAGCCGTAATAACATATCGAAATCGAGCTGAACTGAGCGACTTTTCAGATGCGGTAAACTGTTCGAGATCTTGATAAGAGAGAAGGCGAAAATTTTGGAGTCTGACACCATCCGACTGCCATTTTGAATTGAAATCAGTAATAAAGATGTTGTTCGATGTAATCTGGAGAGCACAATCATCGTAATTGCTTCCCCACTAGATCATTTTATTTTTTTTATTTTTTCGTTGTCTGGTAATGCAAAGTACCTTTTCTTTGTAAGTGGTCCTATCATTCAGTTTAACAGAGTATAATTCACGAGAAAGCGAGCCACGTGTCAGGAAATAAGCAGTTTGCAGCTTCTCTGTCTTCTCTCTGCTTTCTCCAAAACCCTGACCTTTTAGAGATCATCCTGCATCACCTTTCATCTCTCTTCTTCCCCTCGGCTTCCAAGAATAGGATCTGCCGATATAGATCTTGGCTCTTGCTGTCCACATTGAGATAATATGCTGGTACTAGGCAGATCCTCTTTCCCTTCTCTCCTCTGCCTCCTATAATCATCCCTGCCGTGACCCCTCTCCACTCTCTTGATTTATCCTTTAATATTCAGTCTAGGTTGGCGCCTAACCACTTACGATAATGATAGGAGAGGAGGGAAGAGATAGAGAGAGGTGAACAGCATCTAATCGCTACTTTCCGTTGCACATTATGCAGGATAAGCGCCAGCTTTGCTATATGCGCCAGCATTGGTAAGCATGAAAAAGATTAGGAACACGAGTTCCGGGAAGCGGTTTTGGATCTGAAGTTGCACATTATGTTGCACATTATGCAGGATATGCGCCAGCTTTGCTTAGCATGAAACATATTAGGGACAGGACTTCCGATTCGTAATTTTGATAAGCAGTGATAAGAAAAGTGATGGAATTTATACCGTTTTCAGTGTCATGAGGGATTAAACTGGGAAATCATACTTAGACGCTACAGATAAACGCTGAAATTCGAGCGACCAAAGCAGACCTCGGCACTTTCTCTGCGCTGAAAGCACCCGGTTTCGAGACACAGAAGCAAATGGAATAGATGAGACGACGAGTACAGACTCTCTCAATTCCGCCTGCTCTCTCTCCAGTCAGACAGAGCGAGAGTGTTCACGGAATGGAGAGAGTCAGACGGAAGCCAACAATGATGGGCGAGATTCGGACCGAAATTAACGGAGCAGAGAATGATTGGAAGAGCGTATGAGCTTGGCCAGAGAGGGAGAACGATGAGGAAAGCTCCGCCCCAGCTGAGATGCGATTCAGCTAGTATGAGAATGCCGTCTGCGAACACTGTCTCAATCTGAATCCACAGTACACTCAAGACCTCTAGTTCATAGGGAAATTGACCCTCGAATTATTACCGAAATATTATCAAATAATAGGCTTAAAACCTGGCAAAAGTCCGCAAAAAAAACAGGCTCAGACTAAGAGTATGGTTTGTTTGTCGAGCACAGCGCGCTACGATCGTTGCAATATTCATCGCTATCCACGGGGATTGAACCCGCATGTCTCTGCGAGAGAGACCGCGCCACTCCGCGCTACACTACTAGTACATGTGGGGCTGGGATTCAGCTCGCATCTATCAACTCCTCAATGTGCTCGTGGTCTGAGAGAGAGGCGCGCCCCAGGCGTTCCCTAGGCAAAAAATCATGGCTAAAACTAAGGTCAAGGACAATTGAATCCTGTACGCAACAGTATCCAGATGCTTATTATTGCAATGATGAAACAATACACTGCCCTTGTAAATGGAGGCAAAACAGGGTGAGAATGTAAATTTCGAGAGAAGCATGAGACGTATTTATGCAAACTATTTTCTATCGTAGACGATATCCTAGATCACTTTATCGGACATACTAAGCTGCCAAATAGGGAAAGCTCTATGATGCAGTCAAGCCGAGGGATTCGAATCTTCTCAAAGTCGACGGATCCTTCCCCGGAGAGACGCAGAATCAAAACGACTTCCGTGGTACCATGAGTGAACGCTACGATCGTGTGAAGTCAACTGCGTAGTGTATTTGACAGGTTAGCACGACAGTGATCTGAATCAGATCAAATTTATCTATCGAATATTTCGAAATACAACCAATTCTATTGCAGAATTATGCGAGATTGGACGGTGAATCGGTCAATCGAACAGCTTACGCTACCAAGAAGGGAATGCTACGATGCAGTCAAACCAGGGGATTCGAAGTTCTCAAATGCGATTGATAATTCTCATAAGAAGGGCAGAATCAGAAAGTCTTCCGCTGTACCAAAGGAGATCGATATTATCCACTAGGGTGGCGAAAACGACTCATCGGGTCGCCTTTCGAGTCAGCCCATGCGGGTCAGATTCGGGTCAACGGCTCAGCCGCAGAGACAGAGAGAGTGCGGGTGAGTCGTTTCGTGCGGGTCGAGTGCGGGTCAAGAGCTTGTCCGAGCCGAATTGCAGAACTGTGCTATCATGGCACAAATGACCATTCAATAAATTGCCCTGAACATGACAAAGTCAATGGTCTAAAAATTCCACATTTGATCCACTAGGAGCTGAGAAAAGCATGTTTAGAAGATCCTGACCCGCACCTCACCCGCACCTGACCCGCACTCGACCCGCACGGAACGACTCACCCGAGAGAGCGGGTTGTAAATCCGACTCACCCGCAGAGAGTGAGGCTGTAAACGCGCCTCGCTCGGGTACCCGAAAGGGAGAGATAGGAAGTGCGGGTACCCGAGACTTTTTTTTCGCCACCCTATTATCCACTGCACCGACTGATTTGTGGATTTGACAGGTTTGCACCACAATAATCTGAATCCGAGCTGACTAACCCATTGAATAATTCGAAATCCAACCAATTCTATTGCAGAATGATGCTAGAATGAACTTTGACTCGGTCAATCGAACTGACTACGCTGCCAAGAAGGGTGATCGCCACGATGAAGTCGAACCGAAGGATTAGAACTTTCACAAAGATGTCGGATCCTTCGCTGGAGAGCTCCAGACTCTGGAGTATTAATAATGGAGATCAGTATGATCCCGTGAAGCCGAATGGATCTGACATCTAGAAGGTGAGTTCAAGTAGAGTAATCTGCATCATAGTTACCGTAACCGATTCGTTTTTCGAAATACAACAAATTCTATTCCCGAACGATCCGATAATGGGGGCGGATGTATGTTTCTTTTAATATTTTTTTCTTGTGCACTCTCATGTTCCACTCCTTGTACACCTGTCCCTTGTGTTCCTCGTTTATTCAGTGAGAAAGAGTTCTGAGAATCACGAGAAAACAGAAAAAAAGAGCTAGGATGTCGCTGTTTGCCCAGTGAACGACGTGACTCTCTTCATTTCGTGCGTTCTCTGGAGGATGTCTGACGTAAGTTTACTCGCTGTCTAGCACAGACAAGGACTACAATCTTTTACCGCCCGCTACACTACCCGTCTTAGAGTCTTTCCGTCTTTCCGTTATGCCTAGCCTCGATACGTGACTCTCTGAGCCCAACCAGCTCGTCATTCGTTGTTTATCGTTATCTCTGCTCTGCACGCTCCTTTGATGGTCAGATTGGGATAGAAAGTGTGTGAACTGGAGAGGAGTTCATTCATCTAAACGTGCGACACGATAAGTGTCTAGGAAAGAGACGCGCACACAAAATTCGCGGGGGTTTCCGCACTCGAGAGGCAGAGAACCATAGAGAGATTGGTAGAGAGTCCCGGGAGAATCGAGGCTGGAACAATGCGATTTGTGCACAAAAAGCGAGCAGACGGCAGCTGTCGTCTCTCTTTTCCACACGCTGTCTCGCTTTCTCTATCCGGCTAGAATGCATCTCTGATGGGGAAATAGAGACTACTCCTCCAAGATGTTCTCTCAATGAATCTGGCTTGGAGGAAAGAAAGGGGGGGGGGGTATCTCAGCCGACTTTTCTCGGGATTTTATGATATTTTCATTGCGATGCAGATGAGAGTGGCTCCATTCCTCGGCCCACTATACGATTTGTACCTCATTTCGCAGCGTTGTTTGGAATCTCGAAGGCATCTCCTCGTTTCACACACTACGGATGGTTAGGCATCGCCAGATAGTAGGAAAAGGTGAGAGGAACAGGCTTTCGACGTGATGACTTTGACCATAGATGCAAGGGAAGCTCGGTCCAACAGACAGAATGTCCCGAAGCGAAATCGAGCTGGAACAATGAGATTTGTGCACAAAAAACGAGCAGAAGGCAGCTGTCGTTTCCCCTTCTCTCTTTTCCACACGCTGTATCGCTTTGTCTAGCAGGTTAGAATGCATCACTAATGGGGAAAGAGGGACCACTCCTCCACGATGTTCCCTTAATGAATCTGGATTCGAGGGAAGAGGAGATCTCAGCCAACTCTTCGCCCAATTTTTATGATGTTCCCAGTGTGATGCAGATGATGCGAGAGTGGCGCTATTCCACCCACTACACTATACGATTCGCACCTCATTTCGCAGCGTTGTTTGGAATGTCGAAGGCGTTTCATCTTTTCACGCACTACGGTTGGTTAGACAGAGTGAGATATCGGGCGAATGCGAGAGACGCAGACACTCACTCTCACCCCACGTTATCTAGTCAGTAAAACACGGCTCTAGAATGCGCCCTCGAAGAGCGATAATACGACTCTCTCCTTATCACACGCACACTATCCGGTTAGACAACGCGTGTGTCGTGGACTTTTGTCTGGGCACTAAAAGCGGGCTCGAAATTGTCACCTCATCTGCCGTTTTTGCTGCGTAATCGGCCAGACAGCTCGAGAGCGCACGATTCCGGTCTCTCCTCATTCCACGTGCTCCCTAACACCGTCTAACCGAGGTTAATGCAGTGCGAGATGAGGCGGAATGTAATGTGGGAGGGAACAAAAAGGATGTCTTGTGACTGGCCCCTCTTTTTTGCCCTCATTCCGACTCTCTCTCTTTCCCCTCCTCCCTCTTTCTGCCCTCTATCGATACCCATTCCCCTCCCTCTCCCATCCTTCTCCCCGCCGCTCTTTTGTTTCTCCTCCTAAGTCGTTCCATCTCCCCGGGGGTTCTTCCCTCCTTGCCAGTCCAATTTCGAGTGAGTATTTGTACCCTGTCGCGAATTCGAAATTCTAACCTCCAAATCGCGTTGTTTCCTGTTTCCCATTCATTTCATTGCGCTACCGAGCCACTTTCTACTGAAAAGCTGAGAATTCCCCAATCTGTCCCTTTCTCGAAGCTATTATTCTCGTTTACTAAGTAATTGGACTCCATCTCTGGCCTGAATAAACAGGAAATCTCTCGGCATGCAAAATATGGCTATGATGCAGAACTTCCTGTCCCCTCCTGCGTCACATCGCGAGCTATTTATGAACCACCCGGCGCACTACTCGATTCTGCTTCTTCCCCTGAGTATTATGTACCCTCTATACATTCCCGATCTCAAATCCCGCACTAGGCAATTTTATATAGGATTGAGTTAAACGCAGCTGTTCGTCCAGGAATTGTTGAAAGAAAGCGCGAGATTCATTCGCGGTGCCATATGGCATATTCCGTCGAGATGAAGAATGGATCTCTCCATTTCCCATGTTCTCTTGATGGTCAGACAGAGCGAGAGAGCAGGCGAAATAGAGAGAGTCAGACGATAAATAGCCACTGTTCTTCAAATTTGCTCTCAATTCGCGATGTTTTTATAGTGTCCATCCGCTTCCTGCAATTCATTCATCCTCTATCATTAGATCTGTGCATCTTATCACTTTTCGATCTGGCGCTTCCCCTTTCCAACTGGATGAAAAAGCGTCTGAATCTCTCGTCTTTCCGACTATTGCTAGTCAGACAGAGCGAGAGAGCAGGGGAAATTGAGAGAGTTTGGCTCCTCTCGATGCAATCATTCGAAATTATGAGTGCAATAAACGGAACGCTATCGACGAAGCGGCTCTTTCCTATCACAACACTATACGATTGCGCTTCTCAACGAGCAAGATCTTCTCCAACATGGAGATTTTAAACTAATATTTTTGTGTGCAAAATACGAATTTTTGCATAGCTTTCGCATTCTTGTTTCGAAATTTTGTGGTGAATTCGCCCTCCTTCTCTTTCCTACTGTTTATCTCATTCACTAATTCCATTGTTGCAGTCATGAACTAGAATGGCCTAGTCACTCTTGCGCGCTTTCTATGTTCCATTGCTGTGATTATTCACCCCCACTATGTCCTCCCTTATCACTGTGTCCTCACTCAATTTCGAAATGAATCCATCTTTCTGTCGGCTCTGAATTACCGAGATATCTTTTCGAAAATTGGAGAGTATGCAGGATCAAAACGGATTTCCGAATACTTTCTGCAACTCCGCATCTTTGTCATCAATATCTCTCAATCCTAGCGCTATTTCTGATCTCTCATTGCTTGCGTGAGCTTATCTGATTCATTTCATCGCATATCAATAACGAGAACCAATGCTTTTTCTGATTCAACGTCATCATTCTTTGCTTGTACTAGGGTGCTATTGCTCACGTACTCCCGGATTGGAGTCTTGATATGGTAAATACCGTCTGTTTAACGAGTTTGTTGCTACTTCTTCTCTGTTCTTCTCAGATCGCACGCTATTTACGATTTCTTATCATTAGATCAGCGCTTCTAATCGCATTGATATCAAGCGCACTCTTCGAGATAGAAAAGCGTCAAAATCTCTCCATTTCCCGTGCTCTCTCGCTGGCCAGACTGAGCGAGTGAGCATGGGAAATGGAGAGAGTCAGACGATGACTCGACGCGATATAATAGCTCTCTGAGCGTAGTAGATTATTGAGCAATAAAGCGAACACGCCATCGCAGAAGGATCCTGCGCTTTCCTTCTCAAAACTATACGATTTCGCTTCCCCACACCCCACAATTTCATCCCCAACCCGATAATGTCAACTAATTATAGTTTATGCATTCAGTGGCAATGAGTTCACAGTAGCATCTGACTGTATCTCTGATGATTCCATCTTTCTCGGCATATTTCTGATATTTTCCTGATATAATTTGCAAGTAGTTTTGCCTCAAGGTGTTATACTTGAGCAAGAGATCATGTGAAAACACGAGAGTTGTGATATTTGTGACTTGTCCTGCTGAATTCTTCTTTTTCGCCTCTTCTAGTTGGTAAATATCGGGCAATAGTATCTATCCACAGGGATAAGCGACGTGGAAGTTCATATTCGTTTTCTTTCTCTTTCACCTCTCTGCTGTAATCTCGTGTTATCATCTCTCAGCTTCTCAATTGTCTAGCACACGGGACGGTTTTGCTTATTACTTTTCTGGGCGGTAATTTGCGTTCAATATCATGATTGCGCTCTTGAATGATGCGACAAATTAGTAATATTTGTTAGTTACGCACAACTAAGCATAAGCCACCACTTTCACATATTCCTTACCATTTTTGCAACCTGCCCCTCTTCAAAGAAGTCACTTTCTGGTGTAGATATAAATTATGGTGTTGAATTCATCCTCCTCATCATTCTCCTACTAATTCCCCTCAATATCTAATGATTACTTGATTCCGCGACTGTAATTAGAAGGATCGGGACTGGATGAGCTAGAAATCATGTGAAATGGAGAGCGTACATCATGTACATGTTTTCGCCGCATTCTTCACTGTAGCGATTCGATCGAGAATATGATTAGGACAATTCAGCGCGCATTCCAATCCGCAAACGCGGCTAGTTTATTCCTCTCTCTTCTCCTTTCTTCTTCCACATTCTTCCACATCTTCCCTACAGTTCGATCTGTGATCATCCTTATCTCAGTTTCGAAATAAATTCACGCGTTTTCATACTCTGAGACACAAATAGTTTCTTTTGCAAAATGACAATATTAGTATCAGTTTCCCACGTGATACAAACGATTGATCGTCTCTCTATCTCTCACCAGTGCTCCTTTCTCGCTAGGCCACGTATGCCATCTTCCCCTTGGCTAATCTAAACCCTCGGCTGACTGTTCACTGTATATATTTCTCTCCCCGCTGACTCCATTCCTGTTTATCTCTCACTTTCAGTGGCCAAATGGATCTCTCCCATTCTGCCTCGGCTGACGGCACTCCTGTTGGAGGTACTATCATGGTAAACTAACTCATTTTATTACATCAATAATGATTAAAAATAGCAGGAGGAGGTTCGCAATGGTTCTGGTCCTCTCAACACTGGAGGTGCAGTTGGATTGCTCATGATCGCATCGGTCGAGGAAGGAGTGAGTGTTTATTTTCGCTAAAGTTTTCGCTCTCCATGACTTCCAGTTCCAATTTGGGTTGGATCACCTTTGAATTCACTTTCCTAAGCATTGCGTCACTGCTGAAAGCATTTCCCCGCATTTAATTCCGCAGAACGCCGATAATTTTCGAATTCTCAGAAGAAATCGCTTGCTTCGAACATCGTGGCAGCCCCTGCAGGCATGATCGAAAAGGGCGAGGAACACCTGAGAGATGTGGAGAACATCGAGGATCAGTGCAAGGCGAGTTCTCTCATTGTATTCTTTCACTGACTGGACTGATTCGTGTCACTTGGATTCTTCTTAAGTAGTGAGTAGGCAGGTCAACGCTGTTTCCTTTTCAAACACAAAATGTCAATTAATGATTTTCAGAACTGCTCGCTTCGTTCGAACGTCGTCGTGGCTGCTGAAGTAAGCAAACTTGAAGGGAAGACGCGCGAGCATGACTGGAAGTATGGAAAGTCTGGACCGCGTGGAGAGAAGTCAGATGAGGTGGGCATTCTCTACTTTGCTGATTATTTGTGCAGTCTATCCTATCTGCGACTTTCCTCTGCGCCCTCTTCCTCTCTCATTCTTTTGTTCGCGATGGCAGTCACCGACGTGTACTAATCGAAAATTTTGAGTGACTCGAGGAACGCACATTAGGGGGATCGGGATTACCGAGCCCACTTCACATATTCTCTCCATCCGCAAGATTGTGTGATGCGAGAGGCGAGGGTGAGATCAATCCCGGCTCAATCTTGACATTTTGTCGGGATTTTGAGGGAGGAGAGAAGAGACAGTGCATTGCGCCTTCTTAGGCTTTGCCCCACATTTGGGCCAAGAAAACTAAGCGAACCGATTCACCACGAATTAGCCTCCTCTCGATTTAGGCCATTTGGGCAGAAAAGTGGGACAATTTCACATCGAATCAGCTGCCACTCCGTGAATTTCACTCAAATTGGTCTGAGATTTTGCTCAGGTATTCCTTTAGCATCCATTAACAATATCCGCGCCAGCCAAAATTCCGGCAAAATTTGAAACACGTGTCTAACCAATCAAGATTTGTATGGACGCGTGTTAAAGATCAATCCCGACTCCATCCCGACAAAATGTCGGAACAGGATTGATCCTCGGCCTCTCGCCTCTCGCATCGCACTTGCTCGCGGATGGAGGTAGTATGTGAAGAGGGCTCGGTAATCCCGATCCCGATCTCGAACCGGCAACCCTGACGCGCATAATCGCTCAAACTGTGTCTACATGTTCTACTGCTCTGCTGCCTTTTATGTAGGAACGAAGAGTAAATATCGTATTTCTGATATGCCTCTTCCCGATCGGAGCGCATTCAGTGCTCCCATGAAGAATACCTTCGAACATGTCTGTGAGATCGCTCGAAGGTGTGATTTGACTAGATGATCCCCTTGTTTTCCTCGAAATGAGAGGAAAGGAGTTCGTCTACCCCTCATTCTCGACTAGAACAACCCCTCTAGATGAATTCTCTAGGTTGAAAATGAAACTAGGCAGTGACACTGTCTACACCATAAATAATTCTTTCGATCGTGACTATTAAACGGTTTCCAGCTCTGCGATCAATGCTATGAATGGAACTGCATTCGGATTCGTGGAACGGATGATTCGGACACCGATAATTCCCTGCTGAGTTTCGATTCGTACTCGGATTTGGAGGAGGATTCGCTAAGTGATGAGGAGCAGTACCGTTCTCGTTCTCCTGCAGTGGTTAGTCGATTGATAATTACTTTATCAAAAACGAGCTTCCCTTGATAGCTCAGAATCGAGCTTTTCACTGTCAAATGTGTGTGGTTTGAGGGAGGAATGGTTGCTGAACGAGATAACAACAACAACGGCGAATCGGAGGAGCGCGTGGGTCAACCGAAGGGGATGGCTGAAGTGAGTTCGTTCTAGTTGGAAATATTCGCTTCCTGAGATCGTACAACTGAGTGCATTAAAATGAGCGAAATTCGCACTAAACGACGGCTTATCAGAAACGGTGGACATGTTAGTGTACGGACACTTTTAATGCATGCGGAAAATAATTGATGAAGTATAATCAATTAATTCAGCGATCGCCAAGCAGAATGCGAGGTGCTTCGCCTCCTCGTCGTCAGGAACCGATGCAGAACGTAAGAAAGAGGGGATATGGTAACGTCTAATCAATGAATTCAGCGATCGCCAAGCAGAATGCGAGGTGCTTCGCCTCCTCGTCGTCAGGAACCGATGCAGAACGTAAGAAAGAGGGGATATGGTAACGTCTAATCAATGAATTCAGCGCTCGCCAAGCAGAATGCGAGGTG
>LS518587.1:273645-316207 GCA_900490845.1 Pristionchus japonicus
TCATCGTCGTCAGGAACCGATGCAGAACGTAAGAAAGAGTGGATATGCTAACGTCTAATTAATGAATTCAGCGCTCGCCAAGCAGAATGCGAGGTGCTTCGCCTCATCGTCGTCAGGAACCGATGCAGAACGTAAGAAAGAGGGGATATGGTAACGTCTAATTAATGAATTCAGCGATCGCCAAGCAGAATGCGAGGTGCTTCGCCTCATCGTCGTCAGGAACCGATGCAGAACGTAAGAAAGAGGGGATATGGTAACGAGTAATCAATGAATTCAGCGCTCGCCAAGCAGAATGCGAGGTGCTTCGCCTCCTCGTCGTCAGGAACCGATGCAGAACGTAAGAAAGAGGGGATATGGTAACGAGTAATCAATGAATTCAGCGCTCGCCAAGCAGAATGCGAGGTGCTTCGCCTCCTCGTCGTCAGGAACCGATGCAGAACGTAAGAAAGAACGGAGATGGTAACGTCTAATTGAAAAATTGCAGCGTGTTTCCGCTCACGAGCGTCGAGGATCGCCACCTCGCTCGTACGATCGCCACAGAGAATCCTCGCCGCCCGTTCGTCGTGTCCCGATGCAGAATGTGAGCGAGACTGGATGCGATGTTTTGATTTCATTATTATCCAGGGCTACTCGTTTCGTGCCTTCGACGACTCGCCGAATTACCGCCCAATGCAGATGCAGCATGTGAGTGAAAAACCAATAAGGAAAACCAAACAAGATATCCTAATTCGTCACACCAGCCTTGTGCCTTGAGTCTCTGATGAAAGCAGTTGTCATTTCAGGAAAATGCAAGGCCTGCGCATGATCAGAAGGCGATTCTCGAGCAGAAGGAGATGAGGAAGAAGATGGAAGAAGAGGAAAGAAAGAAGAACGAGAGAAGAAAGGCAGAGGAGGTACCAATTGTTTTAGCTCTTGGCTTGCCAGTAATATCCATGGAATAATGCATGAACAAAGCATATTCCAGGACCGTCGGCAGGCCGAGACGGAGAGACGAAGGGCGATTGAGATCATGAAGAAACCGCCCACGGAATTAGAGAAGGCTGAAGTGATGATGGTTATGCGGGTTTGTAATTATTCGCTAATTTTCAAAACAAAAACAATCAAATTTCAATTTTGTTCTTAACTTCTTAATGATATTTTTTGCAGAACATGCAGAACCAGATCACGACTCTCAGAGAGAAGAACGTCGATATGCTTGACACGATCACTAGACAGCAAGCACAGGTTAATTTTCTCTTCGGAGTATTTTGAAACAGTGGAACATGAGCGTGGTTACTATTGCAAGATTACAAGATCTCATGCTGCTCAATATTGCGTTTTGAACTCGTTATAGTTATACTCTTTCACGCTTAGGTGTGCGCATGCGATAGAGCAACTCTTCTCCGCAAAACAGTGAGTATTCCAGATCACGAGTATCCACAGCATGATGCTCAACATGGTCAACTTCGATTCGCCGCCCGAGACTCTCCAAGCTTGGACTGCGTACTTCCGTTCTTTCAATAATTGAAGAATTCCACTCATCATATATTAAGCAGCCCCACTTTCTCTAAATAATATTCACGTTTCACTCATTAATGCTATTTCGTAGATGTTCTGTGTGCTTTCGCATTGTATGTACCGATTTTGATTACGTAAAGCTGATTTAATAAAGTAATTCTCCACTTGATCAGGTTGGCTGCACAGAAGTTAAAACAACTGATTCCTGTACCACACAATGACGATTCAGCATGGCACATCTGTGATTCGGAATAAGAACAGCGAGCTGATCAGACCTCAACGTATCCAACTAATTAGAGACTGATTCAACTCTTCCTCATTCACAGATTTTCCTGATAGACTTTGTTGTCACGTGAAGAGAGCACTGAAAATCGCAAGTGGTGTCCATCAATAACGTCGCCACTTGTTTATTCACTGTTCAGAGTAAGATAAACGAGGCGAAAGCGCAGGTCAGTGAAGGGGAATGGAACTGAATCTGTGAAGTCGATCGGTCAAACGGCGAATAGGGAACGGTGTGCTCAGCCAGTCGTCGCCTAGCCTATAGGGAAATTGTCAAGTTGAAGGAGAATACGGAATGAGTGAAATGAATGGTCAGTCAACAGCTGGGCTTAGAAGGAGGCACGTGGAATCGGGAACAAGAATGCACGATGCTTAATGATCGATAGATCACTGGCACTCAGTAAGCCGAACTGAGCATTGCGTAGGTCGCGTCCGGGTCTTCGAGGCAACACACGAACATGTAATCCCCGATGGAAGCCGACGGGGAGCAGAAGGCAGAGGCGGCGTCTGAAAAGGGTCAATTAATCATGGAGAGACATCGGGATATCATGGATATGCAATATAGCAATATTAGATGTGTTCAAGATTAAAAAATGGCACATGATACTATGATGTCACAGCAGGGTGACAAAGGCAAAGGTGCTTCGACGTGAAGTGGTTTTTACGCCCCGCTACGAAAACACTTGATGCATTACCGAAAAGATCTCAAGGACGGGATCAAAATGGCTGGCTAAAGTGTGAATTTCGCTCTGTAAGTCAATAATAAATGAGAAGAATACTGACTTCTCGCGTTCCTCGGGAGCCCATAGCGACCAACGTTCGAGCACTTCCACCATTGGCAATTTTGAAGGAAAGTGAGAATCCTCTTGCCGCACAGCTGCAAATGATTGAGGATTATTGACATTGGTACTGAAGTTTCAGTACGAAACTACGTTTCACTATGACATAGAAAAATTGCATAAAAGATAGCTGATAAAGTTCATATTTCTAACCAATGACTAACCATGTATCTCTCGTGCTCCGAATGATAGTAGGCATGCACCTGAGCAGCGAGTGAGAGAAGGCAGAAGATGATGATGAGACTGGAAATATTATCTTTCTTTCAGAAACAAAGATCACCTCTCTAGATCTTCCGGAAGATCAGTTGGGATTTTTTGAGATATTTTCGAGCAGGGTTCGCAGTTGTAGCCCCTGTTTCTACGTGAGTGATTTGGAATCGCCAACAATGACACCCTGTTCTCAATTAAGGAGCCATTCAAGATATCAAATGAAGGTCAAACGAGCAAATGAGATGACGATCTACAAGGTCAAACAACCACTGTTAACTAACCGTTTGGGAAGAAGATCAGAGGCCATGTTGGGAGGTGTTCTCGGGGGTAGTAGATGAGGTGCAATGAAGCTGCTCCTCCTCCAATCGCAATCTTCATTTCGCTCCGCCCATTCGAGTTCATCAGTCAGCTATTGGGAGGCGAAGCAAATTGGATAATCTGTCATGGCGACTTCAATTTCACTGGTAGATTGGACGCCTCTCATTTCGCCCACCAAGATTGGAAAATTTGTCAAATGGAGTGATGACAAATCGAATGAACAGGGATGGGAGCGGCTATACGAATGACAGGCAGGGCGTCGAAGTGGTATGAGATTCTCCCTTGTGGATCTCCTTGATTGTAACAAGAAAATGTCCGAACGATTTGCAAGATTTCTTCTTACAGTCTAGGGACCACCATCCCTCTCCAGTCGGATGGGGTGCGCGCAATGCAAAATAACACAAAGAGGGTTGACAGGCCGTGGGTTCTGATTTCGCAGGCGTTTAGCACACCATGTTGGGCAACTTTCCTCGAAATTTCAAGCAAATCGTAGTACGTCCACGTTTTATATAATCCAAAATGTTTCAAAACGACTGTCTTATTTTGAAAATCAACTCTTCAAAGCGGTATAGATTGAGACCAAGTGGTAGGCCGCGAATTTTGTAAGTTTACAGTGATAGGCAATGGTCATAGGCACAACATATCCGAAAATCAGCCAAATCGTAGTACGTCCCCCGTTTTCACATGAGGTCAAGGTTTGACTACTGAAATGATCTTTGATCTTATGTAAAAGTGGTGGACGTACTAGGATTTGGCTGATTTTGGATATGTTGTGCCCATGACCCCAGTCTATCACTGGAAACTTATAAAAGTCGCGGTCCTCCTCTCAAACAGATTTTATAGGGCTTTTGTAGTTTCTAGACTCTCTGTTATCGACAACTGATTTTTTGAAAAATGCAAATATCTCGAAAACCATTGGATTTTGGTTGGTTTTCCGCGAACAAAAAATGTTTCTATACAACAGATTAACAAACTGAGATGGTTCATGGGCCATGATTTTTTTCATTTTTTTTTGTCAGCGAAGTAATGCGAATCGTCAGGATTCTTCGCTTGGAGTTCCCCCTTAAAATAACGAAAAGTATACTAGAACTCACAAGAACAGCGAGTATGGATAGATTTCAGTTAGTTGAGTTAGACAAATCGCCTTCGTCGATTTGTCGATACACATCTGGAATTCAATTTATGAAATAAAATAAAATATGAGATTGCTCACTAAGACATACATACTTGTCAGCCAGCTTTATCGGTTCTTTCGAGACCATTGAGAACTGGATTAAAGTTTATAAAGTATATGAAACAACTAAGCATTTTCACCAGCGTACTCATTCTTCGAGCCACAAAAAGCAGTAGAAAGGAGCTTTCTTCTCTTGACGTGAGGTGCATCTGAATGATAGTTTAGTAAACAAAGTATTCGAAACACAATTGCACTTGCTTTTTTGTGTGCTCATCAACTGGAAGGGGTCGTTTGCGATATGCAGCTCCTTCATCGTTTGCAGTCGAAATCTGAAAGATGAACCTGAAAAATGTATTACCCGCTTGAAAGCAAAATGAAAAATTGTTACTCGATTAGGGCTCTTGAAAGGTGAACGAAGCTTGTCGAGAAAAATGGCCATTTCCCTTCCCTCCACATTTGTCAGCGCGGCACGAGGAACCAGGGCGAACGTGAACACGGATTGTTTGCTATCGGCAGCCTGAAAATTGTATTTGTTGTCTATTTTTACTAGAATCACGAATAAGAATCACATTTTTCTTTGCGAAAGGATCGTCAGTAACTGACATTTGTGGCTGCGCGCAACGGGAAACATTTCCGTTGTAGGCACTCGAAATCTGAGAAATGAGATCGAACGGATGGGAAAACGATGTAAATTTGAGAAACGGTACCTGATCGCTGCGCGTGAAGGCAGGAGAAAGCTTTTAGAGGAGTCCGTCCATTTCCTTAAGATCCTCGGCATTCAGCACTGCACGGGGAACAAGAGTGAAGGTGAAAAGAGATGGCATCCTTGACGAGAAGCTGAGGTTGGAATGAGGTTGAGTGACAAAGGGACGGCTTCTACAGGTTGGCAACTTCCGATCTCAACATCGGGTGTCTCGGAGGAATAGACGTCCGATCTCTGGACATGAGACTATGGAAGTAAATGATAGAAAGACGGGGTCTCTGTTCAATTTCAAGTGATCTCAAAAGAGAGGAACGAGTCAAGAGATTAATTTGCTACTCGACAAGACGTGATCAGCTCATCCGGAGTATCTTTCATAAAAATGGGGTTATCTGCAGTGGTTTCATCGTAATTCGTTCAATGAGAAACGTGTAATGCACTTTATATCGTTGAACGATGAGAATGGGATAGCAAAACTCAAGATGAAATTGAAGATACATAAAAATAGAAATATAGTAAATTGTAACCTATAAACTTGAATTTGTTATGAGATTAGTTATCAGTTACGGCCAGGCTCTGAGCCTTCACGTATTCGGCGTACTTTCCTCCTGATTGGATCAGGTCCTCGTGACTTCCCGATTCAACGACTGATCCATCATCGATGAAGTAGATGCGGTCAGCATCCTTAAAATCGATCATATATTTTCATATTTATTCTGCGTAGCCCTTTTCAACAGAAAAATCCTTCATGAAAGGTTCAAGAGTGCAATTGAGACAATCCTGATCGTTTTGTTCCACTCATTCTCAAAATAAGATATCGGTGTTTGGAGATGGTGTCACTCCTCATTAAAACCTTGATAGACGCTAGTCGATGAGCGATGGAGATCGATGTTCGACCGTGCGCAGCGATTGAAAGGGCTTCTTGGACGATCTGGAATTTCTCATTTTTTTAATAATTGAACTAGTTTGGTAAACTGGCTCCATTGATCGTATTGCCTTGTATCTATTCCATTCTATCGTTCATTCCCATTCTTGCGTTGACAACTGATCGAATACACCCCTTGAAGATTTCGGCCCATGCTCATCTAACTGCTTGATATGATACATTGATTGATTGATTGATTGATTGATAGATAGATTGATTGATTCTAGCGTGAGAAGGAATCTAGAACACAATAACAAGCGCGTAACCAACCTTCTCACTCTCTGCATCCAACGCACTCGTTGCCTCGTCCAGTAGAAGCAGTTTGGGCTGAGATGAGCGCATTTTTATTGTGGTTTCTTTTCTTGTTCGTCAGTACGTATTGATAACTCATTTCATGCTAAGTTTGAAACCGACTCACCTTTCTAACCAGTGCTCGTGCAATGGCCACTCGTTGTTTCTGTCCTCCCGAGAGCGAGCGTCCCTTCTCGCCCACTTCCGAGTCGTAGCCCTGTGTTATTGCTTTGAAATTGCAACATTTCAATTCGAAATCACACTTTTCAGCTATATTCTGTCATTCTTGCTGGTACGCTGTCTGAGCTGGCGTCTTCATTTGAATAATTAAACCAACCTGAGGCATTCCCTCGATGAAGTTAGCTGCATTGGCCATTCTGCATGCCTCGATTACATCCTCGATGTTCAATCCCTCAGTGCCCAGCAAGATATTCTCCGCTATAGTTCCCTGAAGTTCTATCAATATCCTCTTCTTTTCACTTTCTCCATTATAGAACACTTTTCGTTGGATTCACGTCGTTTTAGATTCGTAGGATACATAACGAACCTCAAACAATACGGGTTCTTGTCCCACGAGCGCGATGTTCTTCCTCAGATAATTCAGGTTGATCTCTCGATGGTCGATTCCGTCAAGTTTCTGAACATTGTTATTCAATAAACAGCCAACAACAAAGTCACCTGAATGTATAAATTTTCGGTTATTTATTCATGAATATTAAAGGTGCTCGGTGATACTCACTATGATGCCGCCCTGTTGCGAGTAGAACCGCTCTAGCAAACCGATCAGAGTACTCTTGCCGCATCCTGTAATATACTTACCTTCTCATTCAGGTAGCGTTTTCGTAAGTGCTTGCTACATAATCCGTATACATAATGCGTACCAGAAGGACCGACGAGCGCTATCGACTGTCCGGCTTCAGCGGATATACAGAGATTCTTAGCCACCTGTGTGTTGATTGATTGAATTGATTACATTATCACGACGTGCCTTGTGTGAAAGCCTGCCAGGATACGCAAACGTGAGATCATTTACTGTGAATGCTCCTGTCAACTCGGGCTTATTCTCAGCATCGGCACTGGCTGAATCGGAATTACTCGGGAGGTCGTAGTACCTGAAAATGAACTTTATAAAGAATAATTATTTCTAATGAGAAATGGTTTCCTGATTCTGATCAATGTTTATTACTTCTTACCGATATAGTATCCTCGCTGCTGCATTAGCCTTGATGAGATCAGGGAACGCCGGGTAGACGAAAGAGATGCTCCATCCGCAAAACTCGATCGCCAGTGCAATCCTTCAATGAATAGCTGCCAATTCCAAGGACTATTTCTCTGGATGGAAAAGAATCTCATTTCTTGTTTCACCATAATCGCCAACTGTTACAATTCTCACGTGAACATATTCTCGCTGGTAACTGTGCCTTCGTGTACTAAATATGCTCCAGCAAGCATTCCAGTGAAACTAAAGAAGTAGACGCCACCTGAACCTTGACTTGTAAAATATATTTGAACCTGGCCTGATTTCTAATCTCTCTTGAGTCGCTAATTATAAGGTTAAAAGTACATTACCTTGAGACAACGCAGAGATAGTTGATTGCAGAATCGAGACCTGAGATGGAGTTCGATTGCATGCATTGGAGACAAAGTACAACCTTTCTGATACTCGGGAACAGACTCTCCTGACTGTTCTCATAGATCTTTTCGAAATAGCTCTCTGCCACCATCAGTTGAATGGTCCGTGACTGCTCCAGTATCTCGATAGCGCGCTGAGAAAAACAACATTTTCTTTGGGTAAACTAAACCTTTGCTCGAGATATTTGAACCAAAATTCAAATATCGAACCTCAGCAGTTGTGTCCCGTTGACTCTGCCGTTCCGTTTCTCTCGTCATTACTACGAAAATGATGAAAATGAGCGAGGTGAATATAATGGAGCAAGCCAGACCTAAAAACTGTTAGTTAGATGGTAAGTATGAAGGATTTCTTGACTAACCGATCAGCCCGAGTTTCCAGTTCAGGTCGAAGGCAATAATAGCGCAAGCGGTGAATGACGAACAACAATAAACAAACAGAACCATAGTATTGTTGAGGCCCTGTAATTATTGCAATCTTTTAATAGAGAGATTATCATAGTTGACGCATAGTTTAATGTCACACTTACTGCTGTCAAATTATCCGCGTGCTTGTTCATGTCCGTAATGACTGTCGCATTGCTAAATCAAGGAGGGTCAAGTAAATGTCGTTTGAACGCCAACGAACCTCGTCTCTGGCCGGTCAAAGTACGCCGCATCTTGGTGCAAAACCTATCGATAGTGAAACATTAAATAGCTGATTTGATTTGCCAAACCTTGTTGAGAATGCACGATTTGATGCGAGAGATGACGCACTCAGTTGACCAACCAGAAAATGTGTACTGCAATGGTTTTCTCAGTATTTGTTTCACGAAAAACACTCTTTTCGAAATGTCCTGATAGAATTTCGAATAACAAACCGCGAGTGTGAGAGAGATCCAGATGAAAGAGCCTGTACAAAACGAAAGGATGCAAACTCGAGTGAGTTCGGAATTATAGTTGTCTGCCGGAGCGTCTGAGATTTTAAAATTAGTCTCGTGATTTTGATTCAGTTTTGAATAATCTCACTTAGAGCAGCATAGAGGTACTTGAACTGAAGCACGTAGAGAGGAATCTCGAAGCCGCGCGTGATTGAGAAGAGAACAGCAAGGAACATCTGAATAAAAAGTAGATCATATTAGATATTCCGATGAATGTATACGCATTACCTTGCCATAGTGACCGTGAGAATACATCCTTAAGAAAGTTGATGATTTTGATTTGATTTGGGCCTGAACACATTCGATACATGGTCACACAATATGCAATCGAACCTTGTTCGTTTTGTCCACGGAGATGTGATTCAATCTCGGTTCTATGGCTGATTTCATAGAAAACACTGAATTGCGAAATTCGACGGTCGGATAATCTTCGATATGCTTAGAGTCAGATGTATCATCCCTGAAAGGAATGCGCCTACGTTATGAGATAACATGGCAATCTTCAGAAAACAGTTTAAGATAGCAAAATCCTTGATCGAAATGTGAGTTGTGTTTGCTTACGCAACGATCTCCGAATCGTTGTCATCAGAGTTCACCGAACAATCTGCTTTTCCCGCAACCGATTGAGTCTTGGCTAGTGATGAGTAGATCCCCTCCTCTCGCAACAATTCCTCGTGAGTTCCTGATCAGTTTCTGCTGTGCTTTAAATTTCAGAGTTTTTTTTAAGTTAGCTGAATACTATCCGCTCAAGAAAGCAGTCATGAATATCTTCACTCACCGCTCTGTACGACCACTCCCTTCTCCATCACACAAATCCTATCGACGTCCTTCAGAGTACTCAATCGATGCGCGATGGTCAATGTCGTACGTCCGTTACTGGCATCGATGAGAGCTGCCTGGAATTCGAGGATGCAGCGTATACGCTAGGTGTTTGTGAAGATGCTAAACATTGCGCTAAGCAGAAGTAAAGAAGAGCTTTAGGTTGTTTTCAAAGAACAAAATTTCAAAATACCTGTACAAGTCGTTCACTTTCCACATCCAACGCGCTCGTTGCCTGAATTATTTTTATTATTTTATATACAGATTGTTTACACAGATTCATTGATCACTGAGTATCTCAATCCTGGAGAACATAGAAAAATGCACAACTAACCTCATCAAGAATGAGAATGGGCGGATCAGTGAAGAGTGCTCGAGCAATAGCGATACGTTGTTTCTGCCCTCCGGACAAACGAATTCCGCCGTCTCCGATTATCGTTTCGAGTCCCTGCGAAGTGAACTTTAGTGGCTACTCGGTAATCTAAAACATTGCGGTAATAAAAGATTCGTCTTAGTGTGGCAATTCGCAGCATGCTCCAAAGGCAATAGATAATGGAAAGTTTCTGAAAATTTGATGCAACCTTTTCAAGTTTCTTGACGAAGATATCTGCATGAGCGATTTTGAGCACTGTACGAACTCTTTCATCTTCCGATCCTTCACCGTGCCATTTCCTGAAAGAGTTTAACGTTTCGTCCGCTTCACTCTAACATTTTGTTTGAGTTGACTTACCTTCCAAGTTGAACATTCTCTTTGATAGTACAATTGAAGAGACAAGGTTCTTGCATTACGATGCCAATGTTCTACAATTTCTTGATATTTGAACAGTTGTTTAGACTTTCAACCTGTCTCAAAGTTCTCGGATCGATAGTATCTATGTTTCGGCCGTCCACAAGAATTCGTCCTTTGCTGATTCCGTACTGGCGAGTGAGCAGAGCGACCTATGCATGAATTACTTGATCAAACATCAAGTTGATCTTCGTTTGACTCAATGAACAAAGATCTCACAGAAGTACTCTTTCCGCAACCAGAGTGACCGACCAGCGCAATGCTTGTTCCACGAGAGGCGCTCCATGAAAGGCCCTTTAACGTAAGGCGGGTTGATTCGTTTTCGAAAATGTGTAATTCAAGCACTAAGCCGGAAGAGGACTATTTCGCCATAAGGTCTCTGGTAACAATCGCCTCTCGCCTCCCAAAGGCATCATCCGGTGTTGTCCATGAACTCTCCATAATTCTCCATGAACCCCAACGGCTTGCAACAAATCAAAATTACTCACATTGAGTATGGGAGTGTCCCTCGTAGCATACTTGAAGTGAACATTCTCGAATTTGATGTCACCCTTCAGCCTCTCTTGTTTGTTTTCGGAATCTCGAGAATAATCGTGAATGGATTTCTGCATAATCGAGTGTCAACATTGTTTAGTTCAGTACAAAAATTTGCTCACTCTATCTATAATCTCGTAAATGCTAGCAGCAGCTATTCTTGATTTGAGCAGAGCCATCATGTGTGGGCCTGCAACGCGCTTTTCTAGGATTGATAGAATGATCTTTTCGCCGTCACTTAGATTTTTTGCAATAAAAAACAACGAAGAATGTGAAATCATGAATATCCACTCACCCAGAATTCCCATGAAGTACGCTCCCATGAGTACGCAGTTAGCAGCAACAATGACTGTTCCTGGTTCGAATCCATCCGGATTGTGCGATTCGATAACGCCCATTCTGAAATACAACTACTTTCCCACCGATCAAAAGTCAGATAGAAGATTGTTCGTGCATAGTATGTGTTCTAAATGATGAGTCCTTAAAGAATTTCCGTTGAAATTTTGGAAGGATCTCACAGAAATCCGAGAACTGTAATGATGTAGAAGACGAAAAAGAAGAATCCCTCGAAGAATCCATTGTAAAATGAAACGAGAATCGCCGGTTTACGGCCGAAGTTCATCCACTTGGTGAAACGCTGGAAACGTTGATGTCTTGTAATACACGAAAACTTCGGCACTTGTCAAGAATGGTTGAGCTTCACCCATTCCTAATAAGATATCTCCAAGCGCAGGGTTGGTGCTCGGGGTGGACACTCTTCCGGAGAACTAGACAAGTACCAAAACTTCAACCCGTACCTCGACCATTTCATTCTGTCCATTGCAAGCCTGCACTGTCCTGACGTTGAGGACGACCTTTAAATTTTGATTTGAGTATTTGTTATGAGAGGTATAATTGAAAGATTCTCGAACCTCTTCAAGTAGTGAATTCGCCTTTGTACTGTATTCCATCTGTTTCTTCATCGGCTTCGATGCGAACTGAATCAATTATTCTATTGAACACAATCACTCAAAGTAATTTTACCCATTCCATCGATCCCAGAATGAGTGCAGATACTGGACCAACAACACACATCACGAGTGTCATCTGCATTATTCTCTCGTATTTATGAAAATTCAAGTTGGTTATACCTTCCAATTGTAGTAGAATGATACTATGAGAGCACAGATAAACTGCGAGATTCCACGAACAACCAAACTGATCTGAAATACACGATTTACCTATTCTCAGGGCAAAACTGAACTGTTGATTTCAAAATTGTGGGCATGTTTGATCACACTAACCTTCTCTCCCACTCCATCTCGAATACGATCGATGTTTCTATAATTAGGAGAAAGAATGAATCACATTTCGCGTCGGTTAATGGTTACTCAGTGTCTAGAACCAATCTACAATGTGCCGTTTACTATTCAGTGTTTTGTGCTCGAGTAATGGTTGCCGAAACACTAGGTATATAATAGTGAAAACTTACTCGTTCAGTCTCGCAGACAGATCACCGGCTGTGTGTGCGTCCAACCATGCTGCGTCCTGGAAAAGGTTTAATGATCTGCCACGTCAAGCGATTTTACAGTCGTTCGTCAACGCTAGGTGGGACCCTCTGGTAAGGCCAGCTTTTAGTCGGACTACAATCCCCTGCTGTCCAATGCTTTCTAGGGGAGCATTACCTTTCGCAACCGAAGTCCCTACCAATTTACCGACCTAATTTAGCGTCCTGGAATCGTCGGTACTTGTCTAGTTTGCCGGAAGGGTGCCTAACCTCCATCCCTCCCCGACCACCAACCCAGCGCTTGGAAATTTCTAATTAGGAATGAGTGAAACTCAACCATTCTTCCGGAGAACTAGACAAGTACCGAAAAATCATTTGCAGATTTTACGAAATAGTAGATTGTTCTGAATCTTCTTACTTCCGCAAAGCCCACATCTCATTCCCAGCTAAGGCGGCGTCAGCATTCCTCCCCTCTAGAGCACTTATAGTTTACGATCTATATTACGTGCCGCTATGTAACGCTTCATTTTTCGTCCTGGAGCCGTTACCACACTGTCGATATTGTATCCCTCTGATAGTTTCCTGCACCGGTCAACACATAGTTTGAAAAACGCACCTGGCGCAGTACCGAAGAGAGAAATTCCCGCCTGAGTCGAGCCTCAATGCGAGCAGTCGAGAGGAGTAGACAGTGGGTCTGAATTCACCCACTTGACCTATACTTCATGGTTCGTAAGGTATTGATTATGGTACGGTTTTGTTGTAACGTTGTTCAGGGCTTTTGTTGCACCCATCAAATCCCCTTTCGAAATTTCCTAGCCTTTCTCTTCTGATGTACAAACCACCCTGTTCTTGTTCTCTCCAGAGAAGGGTTGGAGAAAGGCCAAGTTTCCCGCTTATGCAAATTATTCAAAATGAGCGGGCAGAGCGGTCCCTCCTCTCTATCATCCGTGCAGTTCGATTCATGAATATCGGCAACCCTTTTCTGTCGCGGCAGAACGCTGTGAACATACGTCAAATACGTCTCGCTTGCGCGAGAGGGATATCGGCATTCTGACAAAACCCAAGTCGGCAGCACGAAAAAAGCCCATACAACCAAGAAATTATTCGATTTTGCTTTATAGGTCACGTCGGCAAATGTTTTAGGGACATCGGCAAAATAGAGCAGCTAGGCCCCATTTGACGTATGGCTGTGAATCGGCCTTTAATCAACCTCACATACCATGGCCAGAGACAGCGTGAACTGCAGCACTGCCGCGACGGCGTACATGGAAACGTAGACGAGGACTTGGTTCAGGACGATCTCGTTGCCCACGATCTGCATTAGAACCGAAAATCATAAATTTCTTCGAAATATTTCTATAGCACTATCCTAAATGACTCATAGCCTCATTGACACTCATTTCGTCTCCGTGTTCCACAGCCACACTCAGATTTGTCTCTGACTATATCTGGCTTCTATTCCTAAACGGTGAGGAATGATACCGAGTTCAGACTATGATATCAGAGATACTCACATTTCCCCCGCTCAGCAGGTACACATTCGCCACGAGACCACACAGAACTGTAATCACGGGCATGAGTACGCCCGTTAAGGCAGCGAGAAGGAGACCAATAGTGATGTACACAGTGTCTGCTCGAGAGGCGAAACGGAACTGTAAAGGTTCATAAACAATCACTACTTCTGAATCAATTGACATACCAAGTCACTGACACTGCAGGGTTTCTCTTTCCCTTCTGTGGAACTGCTCCTGAGCAAAATGTTGAACGATTGAGCTTCAAGAAAACGAACTTGCACCGAAGAATGTTGATTATCTTTTGGAAGAGCGAGGCGTCGCTTTTCAAGCCACCTCCAGAATCGATCGGGTCTGTAGACAGCATCTACAAATTGACGTGAAACTTGGATACAAATAGAACAGAAAGAGTAATGAACGCGGTTGGACGTTTCGGTCCATTGGGTCGTAGACGCTCAACCGCCTCACGGAGGGTAGAAGTTCGAGAATCGGACGGAACACAATGGAAACCAACGCATACAAATGATATTCATGAGCACAATAATCCTGTAGGCGGATAAGCACATTCAGAATTCGTACAGTTCCGTTCAAAAAAATCAAATATGTGAATGGAATAGGAAGTGAAGATTTCAACCTAACACGTTTCCTTTTATTTAGATGAAATGAACTCTGAATGTGCTTTCCGCAGAATCTCCCTACTTCTAGCCACTTGTGATTCATGCGAGCATCATTGGTGAACTCTAGCAATGCCAATTTCTCGCTAGCGGAAACGAAATTAGGAGAGAAAGGCAGAGCAAGATTTGATGGTGTTCCTAATGCAAATCATCTCTGCTTCGAGAGAATATCGTCAAAAAATATACTCGTTAGCTTGCAAATGCTCCATGAATTGTGAATCATCTGTGAAAATCAGAAGCACAAAACTGCACAAATGTTTGCACGACAAGAGAAAGAGATCCAGGGAAGCTGATTCATAGAACGAAAGCTAGAAATCACCCCTGAAATTAGACAAAGTTGATGGTTTGGCTCTTGACAGTCGAGAAAGAGCCGAACCATCAAGAAATATGTTCAGACGTACTAAATGTGCGACGTACCATCCTGACATACCCACAGCCATCAAAATTCCCATTTAATTCACCATCATCAAACCACGCGTACTAAACGACATCTCATAACAGGCAATAGCGTGATAAATCCTTTCTTAGAAGTTCTCAAAAGGTGTACACCAGGGCTGGGATTTTCCGATTTCCGATTTTCCGAATTTTCTGATTTTCCGAGGTTTTTCGGAAAATTCCATTTTCCGAATTTTCCGAAAACAATTTGCACAAAATTCTATCAGGAAATGAATTAAAAATCATAGGAAACACCAAAATACGTTGTCAAGACGCAAATATTGTCATTTTCCACTATTTTTCAATCAAATTTTAGTGATTGTTTTGTGTTTATTGCTTGGATTGTCCCAGAGGTAATCACGAAGGATACAAAATTAGGTGATAAAAAATTATTCAGTCCAATTCGGCGGTGTCGAAAGTAAATGAATATCCCCAAACGGTGGTAGGAAGCCAAAATGAGCCGCAAAAATGAATTGAAGTGCAAAAACTGCAGTTTTGCAAAATTTTCCGATTTTTACGAAATTTTCCGATTTTTCCGAAAATACATTTCGGAAAATGGCATTTGAACAGCCCTGGTGTACACACAAACACCATCTAAAATAGCAGTTGTCTACAGAAAAGAGCATCATCAACCCCATCCTCATCTTCAATTCCGATCTACTTCAATACTCAATAGTCGATATAGAATGGGTTTATGATAAAGGAGCAACGGAACAAAACGAGTAGAAACGCACTGGATAAATGACGAGAGAACATGGGGAATGGAGAGAGTGGGGGAATGAGTCAACGGGGAACGGGGAAAGGGGAGAAGGGAGAGGGGGATAGGGTCGACCGTTCGGGGCTCGCATCCTCGCGAAACTCTCGTTGCCGCGGGCGCTCTCGTCGGTCGATGGTTCCGCCCCCTGAATCATAGGAGATCATATCAGATAGAACAGCCCATGGCAATAGAGATCCATGGAGCCAAACTTCTTGACATAAATGATCGGCAGAGGTAGTTTTTGAATTGCATCATATTGATAGAAATGAGAAGCACAATACTGCTCAAGCAGTAAAATTGCGTATAAAAGTAAATGAGAACCAGGAAAGATGATTCATAGAACAAAAACTAGAATTCTCCCCGGTAATTAGACAAAGTTTGGCTCTTGATTGTGTGCCGAGAAAGATCCAAACAATCAAGAAATATGTTCAGACGTACTAAATGTGCGACGTACCATCCTGACATACCGACAACCATCAAACTTCCCATAAAATTCACCATCATCAAACCTCTAACACGCGTACTAAACGACATCTCATAACAGGCAATAGCGTGATAAATCCTTTCTTAGAAGTTCTCAAAAGGTGTACACACAAACACCATCTAAAATAGCAGTTGTCTACAGAAAAGAGCATCATCAACCCCATCCTCATCTTCAATTCCGATCTACTTCAATACTCTATGGTCGATATAGAATGGGTTTATGATAAAGGCGCTGCAGAACAACACGAGTAGAAACGCACTGGTTAAACGACGATTGAACATGGGGAATGGAGATAGTGGGGAATGAGTCAACGGGGAACGGGGGAAAAAGGGGAGAAGAGAGAGGGGATAGAGTCGACCAGTCGGGGGCTCGCATCTCTCGTTGCCTCGGGCTCTCGACTCTCCAGTCGATAGCTCCGCCTTCCTGAATCATAGGAGATAATATCAGATTGCCCAGCCCCTCAGAGATCAGAGATCCATGGAGCCAAGCTTCATGACATAAATGATCTTCAGAGATAGTCCAAGAATTGCATCATATTTTGATTGAAATCAGAAGCACTAAACTGCACAATCAGAAAACTGCATAAAAAGTAAAAGAGAACCAGGAAATGTGATTCATAGAAGAAAATCTAGAAATTGCCCCCGAAGTTTTTCAAACTTGATTGGTTGGCTCTTGACTGTGCGCCGAGAAAAATCCCAACCATAAAAAAGTGTTCTGACGAACTAAACATGCCATCAAACTTTCCAATTAATCCACCTTCATCCAACTACTTAAAGCTCGTACTAAAAGCATCTCATAACACTCAATAGCGTCACTAAACCTCCCTTTGAATAGGTTTGCACACAAACACCCTTCGAGATAGAGAAAGGCGCATCTTCAACCATCGTTATTTTACTGAGGGGGTATTGCATGTACAAAATACAACGAGGACCATACGGGTTGGTCTGTGATCTGAAAGAGTAAGGATGTTTTCCACGTCAAGCTGCGATTGCACTGTCATCTTGTGATGCAATAGTGAGGGAGATTCTAGACAGGCAAGCTCACGTGTGGACCTTATCATTGATATGATTTTCGATGTCTGGCTCTCTATGAAATCTCTAACTGTTTTCGAGTCTTCTTATTGGGATGATCCTGACATTTTACGACTCCTCTATGAAAGATATTGATCTGATTTCCCTTCTTTTCAAATCGTCAAAAATATACTTTTTAGCTTGCAAATGCTCCAAGAATTGTGAATCATCTGTGAAAATCTGAAGCATAAAACTGCACAATTGTTTGCACGACAAGAGAAAGAGATCCAGGGAAGGTGATTCATAGAACGAAAGCTAAAAATTCGCCCCTGAAATTAGACGAAGTTAGTGGTTTGGCTCTTGATTGTGTGCTGAGAAAGATCCAAACCATCAAGAGATATGATCTAACGAGCAAAAAATAGAGAAGAACTAGGTCACAAATAAAATAGAAACGACAAAGTTGCTAGCAAGAGACAAGAAAAGGAGATTCCTAAAGAAACGCGGTTAAACGTGTCGGACCTTTGGGTCGTAGACGACCAACCGCCTCAGGAGAGTGGACCTGTACGAAGTCTTCCGTGAGTGGGGGAGAGAAAAGATGGGGAAAGGGTGAAGTATTGAGACCATCAAGGAATCCTCCATCATCCAACCAATCAAAAATCGCACTAAACGACATCTCATAACACTCAACAGCGTCACTTACCCTCCTTTTGAATATGTTTGCACGCAAACACCTCCTATCATAGGAGAGGTACAGAAAGGAGCATCTTTAATCACATCCCCATCTCACTTTACTTCTACTTCTCTTCACTTACTGCTGCCTTTTCAGTTTTTGTCTTTTTTTTCTGTTCTCATTTGCTGATAAAACATCCAGTTGATATTGTTTATGTTATGCCACAGATAATGTGATGATATCCCGGAACTTTCTTTCATGATGACCAGATATGAAAAAAGTATGGCACTTGTCTAGTTCCCCGGAAGAATGGTTGAGTTTCACTCATTCCTAATAAGATATTTCCAAGCGCAGGGTTGGTGGTCGGGGTGGATGGTGGATAAACACTCTTCCGGAGAACTAGAGAAGTACCAAAAGTATTTCATAAAGTTAAAAATATGGATTCGGGGATCGCTGCAGGACATAAGATCTCGAGAATGGATACGCTATGAAACCCGGGAGTCTCTGGGAGTCAGGAAAAGGATCCCGGTATTAGACCGAACTAATCATCGTTGTGACACCTACCGTATGACCATCGGGATTATCCCCACTGACACAATATAACCTCCGTTGCTTTAGCAAGACTCAGTATTCTCTGATCTCACCTGGTATATCCTGAAACAGATTCCATGCAGCTCTTTTACCTGTAGATTTCCACACGGACCTGAAATACTGCATATTCCGTGCAGAGTTACGAGTTACTACTTGTTTTCACTCTCGTGGTGATAGCAACGAAATGGTGAATTGCTCTTTCTTTGAACTTCGTTAACAGCTAATCACTCTAACTTCCGATTGGGGGGGGGGTATTTTTCTTGGTCTCTTCAAATCATAGGCTGTCGGGTTGACTATCCGACCAGGGAACGTGTGAAAGGTAGAGACAGTGACCAACGCCCATCTCGACGGAATGGAACTGCTACTACTCTGTCAGACAAAGCGAGAGAGCGTGTGAATCGAGGAGAGTCAGAGAGTTTATCGAGAGTGATCACCACTGATCGTTCCACTACTGCGACCGGGGCGCGGCAGCGCAGAAAAATGAACTGTGAGAGGGTACAAAAGGGGGATGGCAGTAAACAGTTCACTCGCCTCTTCGTTATCAAGTTTATCTTCCTTTCTGTTCGTTCTTTCTCTCTGACCGCCGAGAGTTAGTGCGGTTGTGAGAGAGTGGGAGTGGCTATTAGATAAACTCTGCGATCTCCATCAGAATACTATCAGAATGTATCAGTATTCTGAAGGTGTTTCTATTGATTTTTTCCACATTTTCCCACAGGGCATTTCTTCGATTTTGTCGCTCTTGTACTTCAGTTACCGCCAATTTTATGCCTTTTTTCAGGCGATGACCACCTCAGTGGCCCATATGGCAGCCTATCTGGCCATATTCCTCTCCACCGTCTCCGTCCTCCTCTGTCTGACGTTCCTGCCAAATCTGGCGTTCAAGGTGCGATGGTTACGGTAGTTTTAGGATTACGGTAGGCAGTACTGTAGTTGCCTTTGCCTCACGTTCCTCCCGAATCTGGCGTTCAAGGCACTGGGGCTACGGTAGACTGAGGTACTATGGTATCGAACCAGAGATCACGATTGTCGCTAGTGAGGGCTCTAGAACCTTTCGTCCTCCTCTGTCTCACCTTCCTGCCCAATCTGGCGTTCAAGGTACGGGATTACGGTAGTTTGTAGGGTTACGGTAGAGAGTACTGTAGTTGCCTCTGCCTCACTTTCTTGCCCAATCTGGCCTTCTAGGTACAGTAGTTTGAGTGCGTTGGGTTTCGGTAGTCTTCGGTAACCAGTCCCTGATCAATCCTATCTGGTCTTCATGGTACTGTAGTTTTTGCGACCTGGGTTACCGTAGTCTGATTTACTTGATGTTTTGTAAACGATTCTTGCCAAATCTGGGTTTGGGGTTACAGTAGTCTGAAACGCAAAGGTATCAGAGCTGAGTAGTTGCTTCGTATCTCTTCTGCCTCACTTTCCTGCCAAATCTAGCATTCAAGGCACCGGGGTTTCGGTAGGCTGAGGTACTATGGTATCAAAACAGAGATTACGGTTGTCGCTAGTGATTGCTCTAGAACCTCCCGTACTCCTCTGCCTTCCTGCCCAATTTCGCGTTCAAAATACGGATTGACGGTAGTCAGTGGCACAACGGTATCAGACCAGAGTAGTGAGATTACGGTAGCTTCCTGCTCGAAAAGACTTGCATAATTTTCATCGTTTCAGCTGCAAATCGATGCGTACAGAACTGCATTCTCTATTCTGTTCTTGAGGACTCCCAATGAACCAAAATATTAAAAAATACGATTTTTCCAGATCCACAGCATCACTACCCAGCTGCATGGCGACATGAACGAGTTCCGCGCGATGGAGCACGTGGCGAAGTGAGGTTTTCAAACAATTATTCGCTATTTTTGCTTTCAAACACCCTTGACTGAGTGACTTTTCTGCGCGACGAGCTTTGAACTTTCGAAGGGCCCAAAGAAGTAGCGAAAAGAGATGATTTTGTGAGCCAAAACATCCGGTCGAGATTTCTTCTTCTGTATTCAGTGTTCAAATAATCGGTGCCTTCTTCAACCTGGTTTAAATCCTTTCCAGTAAAGAGTACTACACTCAAAATGTTTGAAATATGTTCACTCATCTTCTCTCAAGGAGAGTATCTTTCAGGGATAATGAACTGTGCCAACCTCACTGTTTCAGCAAGGAGTACCGCTCAGCCGCCCTCTTCGCTCCTCGTCGTCGTGAGACTCGCGAGGCCTACGGACAATGCAACTGTAATCCGGATTCGGGGTGCCCGTCCGGACCTCCTGGTTAGTGCTGTCTGGTATACGATTCAGAACGGGCTTAAGATTCTGGCTACTTTGTCTGCCGAAAGCAATTCCGGCTGGCCGTTTTCTCTCATCTCACCAACTCATTCGCAGGTCCTCCCGGTCAGCCCGGACGTGACGGAGAAGATGGCTATCCGGGCCCTCGCGGTGCCCAGGGTCTGCCCGGAAATGCCCTTTCGTACACCCACGACTCTCAGAGATCTTGCAGAGTCTGCCCTGATGGACCTCCTGGTAAGGATTTCTGACGGATTTCGGGCTTTTTTCGAGAAATACTATTGGAGTGACAGCGTCTAATTCCAGGCCAGCCCGGAGCTCCCGGCGTCCCCGGAGAGCTCGGACGTCCCGGTGACAACGGACCTCAGGGACCGCGCGGACACGAGGGATTCCCCGGCAATGCCGGATTCCCCGGACAGCCTGGAGAGACCGGTCGTAGCGGAGCCCCTGGTCCTCATGGTCCGCCTGGCAGAGATGGATCTCGTGGAGGCAAGGGAGCTCCCGGATCACCTGGACTCCGTGGCCCTCCCGGACCCCCGGGCAGAGGTTCTTCCCCCGGTGCCCCCGGAAACCCTGGTCGTCAAGGCCAGCCCGGATACCCCGGCCGCATCGGAGAACCCGGTGCTCCTGGAGCTCCTGGATATCCGGGAAGAGCCGGAGAGCGCGGTGCTCCGGGGCCCGACGCCACTTACTGTCCCTGTCCTCAGAGAACAACTGGATAAGCTGGAGACGATATCACGTAATAGAACCGATAAAGAGCATTTCATGCAGTTTGTTGTATGCACACGTTACATGAAAAAGAATTCTAACTAGTATGCAGTCTCGTTCACTGAATTCGGTTTCTCGGCGAAGATCTCAAACTATATCGGTTTGATTTGTTTACCAGCGCTTCTGAGATCTTCCGTCCTCTTTGTCCTTCAGAGTTCCATAAGGAATATGAGTGATTGGCTTTGAGAGGTCACGCCAAGTACCTCACCTTTCCTTCCTTCAAGTACCTTCAGAGAGTTCAAAGATCAATCGTTCAACCCACAACGTGAGAGAAAGACGGAGAACCAGAAATTTGACTCATTCATAGAACAACATCGATAATGAGGCACCTTTAGCTAGCAATGCATGGTTCCTTGAGGGTGCCCGTCTTCATTATCTTGAGCCTTCACTCGACCGAGAGCCAGTGACCAGAGATAAAATCGTTTGTAGTGCGCTCTTTTCTTTTTTATTGAAAACTGATGTTGTTGCTGTTTGTCTCTGCTTCTCTGCACACGATATTTTCGAAGATTTCGAAATGAAAGTACACTATCCATGCGCGATTTGCATAGCGGGAGAGAAATTTGATATCTCTTTGCCGCTTTTCGCTGATTTTTTTATTGAATTCGACACAAAGGCGCTTAAAATGCAGCAAAAACTCTGCAAAACGGCAAAAAAGGGCTCAGTGTGCGGAATTTTTCGTCATTATCGATTGGACCTCTCATATCATCATCATCGCCCATGGCAGGAGCCGAACCAGCAACCTTCCGTTAGCCAGCCGGGCAGGCTAGCCACTTCACTAGGAGTGCAGGCGAGCGTGGGCGTGGAGATGGATCTTGTATAGCTAGCTGCTCTGAGGTGAGGGAGGAGGAGGCGCGCGCGCTGATCAAAGATCACGATCATCATGGCACCGTGCCAAGAACTTTCGCGGCGAGACCTCTACAGAAAGCAATGAAATGCGCAAGCTCTCTCGCTCTGCTTTTGTGCTTTCCCTCAGCTCGGTCGTCAGCACAAATTTAATGGGTGTATGGAAAACATCAGATGATTCCGATGTGCATCACATAGGTGGGTGCTCCGATCAGGCTAATTTCCGGTTCTGAAAAATCCTAACTATTCCGCACACCGGTCTTGCTCATCTTCTGCAGAACACAGTGATCAGAGATTATTATTTTATGATTATTATTATTGGATCAAATTAATCGATCGTTGTTTATAAAATGTTCCAGTGGCATTGACTTTCGTACATGCCACGACACAATTCGCAGTGTTCGACTTTCGAAAACACGAATGCGCTTTTTGAAACCACATGCGCACTCTTGGCATACCTGAGATGAGTTGATAGCTGTATCCGGAATGGTCCACTTCAAGATGAGTTGTGATCGACTTATCATGCGAATTCCGCGTGTTGATTATCGTGAAAGGCGTTGGAAAAAGACAGAAACGGCTGCTTATCGCTGCTTCCGAGATGATATACAGAAACGTGAGAAGTGAGGGGTTTGTTGAGAAGATTCTCGGGGTAATTTTGAGCTCGCCTTTGAAGAGAGAGGAAACAGGACAGTCAGTGGTCGTCTTCAGCTTCATTGCTTTCGACTGGAGGCATTCGAGAGAACAGATTGAGTCTTTCACTACATTTTTTCGAGTGGAGAGGAGAGCTGTGTGATATTCACGTGAATTCCCTTCATCCATCATGGTTTCCTAGGAGACAATCCGTTGCCGCTTCTTGCATCAGTTCATTTTCGCCTTTCAAGCCAGAATTCAAGAGTACTCTTTTCGTACTCGGCTATAAATCGGCTCCACTTCAATCACAATTAACTCAAACCGTCTGGAAAATAGAGCGAAATAAAGATATTCCGACGTCTTCTCTGTCCCCGATCTCGAGAATTTTTAGCGCAATCTCACAATTATTCTGCTTAAATTCTTCTCCATTCGAATTTGCGCGGGCGCCTCGTCTTTTCTCGACTCTTGACCACTTTGCTAGCTGATAAGACACTACAATCCATCACCACTCTTCTTCAATTCATTCCCCACACTCTCTCGCCCTGTCTAACTAGGAAGAGATCCTTCTGATGAGAGAGACTCAGACGACGAGTGGACTGATAACAGACATCGACTCAAATCGGCGTGTACGCTCGACTGTCCCCTGAAAACCTCCAATCAAATCGCGCGACCTGGCTAGTTTCTTGACTCTTTCACTTCTATTTCAGCGCTTCTATTCACTATTCGTTGCGCGCCTGATCTTATAATGAGCTGTGTGAGCACGATTGGAGCATATTTGTTGATTTCTGATTTCAATGTTTTCATTTTCCGTATTATTTCGCTCTTTCAAATTCATGAGAGCACACGAAACGAAATTGTTCAATTGTCGGATTTTCGCCTCTTCATGTGCAATTTTGCACTGAATAATGAGTTGGAAAGCGCGTAAAACGCAGCGAATCATACTATTTCTTGTCTTTTCGTGATCAAATTGCGCGTACTCGCTTGAACCTTTTCGAATTCTGTTCCGCTCTAATTCGCGCTTAAGGTTGCGCGATATTGAGTAGGGACGAGCGGGCATGTGAGATTTGTAGTTTTCGGCTAACTCCGCGTGCGATCGTCTGACTCTTTTCTTTGAATACGAGGCGTGCGCGATTGAATGTGAAATCTTTGTAGTATTGCGCTAGCGGCGATGCATCTCCTCACTTGCCCTGCTCTCTCCTTCTAGCGGACAGGCGAGCTCGGGGGATTTTCACGCTTGAAGTCGGCCTCCAGAAGTTGTTTACTCTTGAATTGCTCTTATCATCTCAAAATTGCGTGAAACGAATCGTGCAGAGAGGCGCGGAGCGGTGTCTAATCAGAAAACAGAAGAGGCGCCGTAATTCGTGCTCCAAATTCGAGTTGTCAAAGTTGTTCAAAGTTTATACTCTGCTCCAGAATTAATTTGAACCGATGAGTTGACTGATTCTGCCGCCTCTAATACTCATTCGCTTTGTATGTCTGACGAGAGATCATGAGAAAGAGGAGAGCACGGTCATTTGGTCAGGTTGTTATGCGATTCTGGGCCTAGTCTCTCTTTCAATCATACTTAATTCTCGCTCTCACTGTTTCGCTGCGGTCTTATCAGTTGTTTGCCAAAACGAACTCACTGATCTCTCTTCTCTTCGCTCTGTTTAACCAGTGAACAACCGTGCAGAATGCAGAGACTCAGGCCGTTTCTCGACGCTGTTCGCGGCAATTTTTCCTCTTTGATCGCTCTCATATTTGGCCTCTGATTTTACGACCGAATTATAGAGAAGGCGCGTATGCAAGGGTTGGAAACATCAGAAACTACAAATTTCGCATCAAAATTTCCTTCCGGGCGCTCTGAAAACCACTTTGATCGCCGATTGTTTCATTTTCTCTCAACTAATACTCTGTCGTTTGTATCACTGACGGAAGGCAGTGCGAGGTCCCCTTGTTGTTTGATGAGCATGTGATCATTCTGTTTTGTTCCGCGCGTAATGACTCATTGCTCCTCTCTAGGGACTGTTATCAATCGCGTGTAGCACTGAACCCAACGCGCAACACACGTCTGCTGATTTGTGCCTATTGTGCGCCCATTCCGTCGAGAATCGAGCTCATTTCTGCCTGAAATCATCCGCGGATTGTTCAATGATCTTTGAACCGTACTCACTTCCAGGAGAGTTCCATGTATTCCTGAAGAACAGTTGGGTGGTTATACGTTGGGCAGTATTCCTGATCAAAATGTCGATTCCCTCTCTCCAATAGCTCCCGCTCATCTTTTCCTGGCTTCTCACTGGCCTCTCGAACTGCATAGCAGTTGTTTGCGTCTGCTTTCCTCCCTCTCGCCTCCGACTTTACAGCGCAGAGTTCATTGAGTTCACTGAGAGAGAGACCTCGGCTTTTCTCGCTCAGGCTTTTCCAATTGACTGACTGCTAAATCTCCTCATTCACATGCCAATAATACACCCCTGTCATTAGACCTGCGGCCGCTCTTTACCAGTTGTGCCTCAAGTTCCGATTGCTTCATCAGACAGCGTGTTTGCGATTATTTACCCGTATCACTGACAAAACAATGTGATCAGTGTGCGTGCAATTTCGAAATGAAGCGCGCAATCGCAATTCTCAAATAAGCGAATCTTGTGTGTTTGTGAACATTCTTCAAACCCTCTCGTTTTCGCCCGCGGTCCAAACATTTCTCAGAGGTTGAACCACGCATTTCAATGCCGCGATACTTGTTCTGTGTGTTCAGTTTCGTTTTCTCCAGTATTATTATCACGAAGTAGTGATCAGTTTGAGGATGCGATTCAAATTTCACACATGAATCAAACGACAGCGTATCCCCTCCCTTCCAATCACACTTCCCGCACATTTGTCGTCGTTTTTGCTCATATGTTCTGGCCGATCCTCTTCCGAGTAGCTACTGATGAGAACAACTGTTACGGCATAGATCTCCTCGATCGGTTCTCTTACGGTGACAAATGGCGGGCGCGTCTTTCGATTTCATGCTCTTACTTAGTAGAAAACAGAAGATGCACCGTATTTCGATTGCGCCTTAGCCCTCTTCTCTCTCTTCATTCCACCCAGCCTGGATCCATCCACTTCGCTTTACACTAAAGAGTTCCGCGAGAGAGTTCAGTTGTTGCTGAAGCACTTCCAATCTGCCACTCTCTCAAAGTATCTCGATATTGCACCGAGTATTGCGCCTTAGATCCTGATTGCTTCCTCAGACAGTATTTGTAGTCATCGACGAATCTATTCCTGGCAAAACAACGTTATCAGCTAGAATTCAATTTCGAAACAACCCAGCGCGAGGCGAATCTTGAGAGTTTGTAAATGATCATGAAACACATTTGTTTTCACTCGCTTTGCTGACAGTTCTCAGCTGTTTAGCAAGCTTATCAGTGCCGCGGTGACTGATACATTCTGAGTGTTCAGTTGCATCTTTTCACGGAGAGAAAAAAATAGTTCTCAGATGAATCATAATTGTGACGTTGATCTTCTCAAATTCTCTCTCACATTTCCTCCTCATTTCCCCCTCGTTTCCGCACACACTCCCACATTCTGTTTGGTTGGATATTGAGTAGCAATTTTTGATATTGCTAGCAGTGCTCTTCGATCTCAGTTGTTTTGCACGCGGAGATGAATGGTCAGTGCACCTCTCGATTTCACGTTCTTTCTCGCATTCTCTGACCGGAAATATGGATAGGAAAACGTCTCTCTTATCTCTTCTCACGTTCACTTTCACTCTCATTCTCCCCGCTCTTAGAGAGATAATAACGCCCTCATTCAGTTAGCACTTCTCTCGTTGTCGTTTTCGCGCCTGCATTTATATTTGCTGATCTATCATCTCAAGCTCAACTCTCTTGATTTGCAACACTATCTCGCTTCACTAACCGTCAAGGGAGTAAACACAATGCGAGAATGAACTTGTTACACGCTGGTTTCACGCAGCCACGTGTCGCTTCAATGCGTTCCGCACTTGGTCTCTGCACTTCTCTTTGCTTTTACATCTATTTTACACTCGTTTTTCTCATGAATCATCATTCTTTCCGACCTCGATGAACCGTCGCTATTTGATCTTCTTCGCTATTTGAAATTTTCCGTTTGCAATAAACTCCGCACTGTCTTCACAACTTCGTTCTCAAATTGGTTCATTGGCGCTTCGAACGGCATTGCTTTTGCTATCGCAGTAGATCACGGATCAGATAAGATCCCCGAGTACCCCTTCCATCTTACTTTCACTGTTCTATCCCTTTCGAGTGAGTACGGAAACGTTCTCACTCTAATATCTCTAGCTTTTCACTCTGTTGATGTGAAATCTGCAATTCTAATGTCCGTTACTTCTCGAGCATGAATTTGCCTTCGCGAGTATTCAGACGTGTCAATGACCGCTTCTAGTGCGTTCCTTCTGTCAGTTCTCAACCATACTGGCGCCTTCTCGTTTCATTGCGGTTTCGTGCTAGTCGTCTACTAATTACCTGTTTCCAGTCATCTCCCCAAAGCTCTTAACCGTTTACATATTACCCTTCAATCTTTCCTCTCCTTTTTACGCTCTTCCCAATCGCTGCGAACGGTCAACAGCGCCGTTTTCACTTTCAGTTCTCTCACTGCGAAACTCGATAAGAGGATGAGCGAAAGTGACTCTCCGCGTTCCGTTTTTCCTGCTCACGCGTTGATCAAGCATGCGTTTCGAAAAGCGAAAGTCCCTAGAAGAAGTTGTCGCAAATTGGTTCAAATTTTCGATTAGGCGTCACGCGATGTTTTTTGTTTGTCCATATAAGCGCTCACACGTCTTATACCATTCTGATAATCGTAGATCACTCGGAAACTGATCCTTCTTTGAATAACGAAGTGGATCCCCAACTCTAACAGTGTTTAGGAGAGTGGGAAGCGGCGATAATTTATAAGCATGCAGTGCTCTGAATCTCCTGATTCTGTGTGATCTCTCGCCTGTTTATGCTGCCGAGAGAGTGGGCTGAATGAAGAGAGTGCATTGCTCGTTGGTAGGGTCGATTGTTTAGATTACAGAAAGAGCGCATTTCACTCACTGCTTTACTCTCCAATCTACCCTCAATTTGCCATGGATTTCATGAATCAATCGCTATTCAGTTGTGCATTTTCACGTATTTCCACCTATTTCAGTCATCGGCATTCGAGCGAGGGCGAACATTGCGACGCAGCAACGCAGTTTCCTGTCATATTGAGGAGGAGTGAGTTCATCTCGTCTCTATTTTCGAAATTCTGTGATCATTTTCGCTCAAAATGTAGACTTGCCTAGAGGGCATTCGCGTGACCTACCTGAGAATAACCCGCGTGTACCTCCACAATCGATTACTAGTTAGGGGAGGTCTTTCGTGGACGCAAACAATAATCCGTGTGTGTGAAATTGACTGAATTGTTTTAGGCGCCTTCAAACACAGAGGGTTGTGCCGACAATGTATGAAGAAACTGTACTACCTCTGGAGGAATTCACAGGGTTTTCGTCAAGTAAGTGGTTTATTTATTCACTCTCGAGCGGACGGAGTCTAGATGGATCTAACTCTATTTATTTCTAAAGCTTTTCGCTGACTGACAGTTGAGAACTTGCGGAAATGACAGATTTTCGGGTATATTTCTGAGATCTTTCTCCATCTTTCCGGGTATCTTTCCCCTTGCGCAGTACTTTCATCTATAGGCCCTTCAATGTGGTACTCTTCCATCTCCTGTCTCTGTTTACAACTCGCAAGCCGCCTCCTGGCACATCTTCTTTCCTCGATTGTTTTTGCTGGAGATCTCTCGATAGCTCTCTAAGACTATGAGAAACTCGTGCCAACCGGGATCCGACACTTTCCATTACTCCCGCTCCCTCTTTGGTCAGACACAGCAAGGGCGAGCATGGAAAAATATCGGCACACTCAGAAGATTGTTTGCACTAATCGAAGGTGATACGATATAATAAACAGGCCTCATCTATCTGTTGAGCGGGGAACACACGTTCGGCGTCTTGTCCGATGAGCGAAAACGAATTCCTTCGTTGTATGGCGATTGTGTAGATCGATGCGAGCCTACTCTGACTGTGTTTAAGTGCCTCCACTTCCCATCTCTCTCCCTTCTCCATTGCATCCTCTCTCATCTCTCTTTCTTCGGGGATATTCTTCAACGCACCAGTTCCTTCTTCGATCGTTTAATTATTGCAATTCGCAGGAAAGGGATTTTGGCTCTATTTGGAGTTGTTTCGAAATCGCAATTGATCATCTCAACAGTATTCTACTGTTTTGCGCCTCTCACTCTCGTGCTGGTCCTTTTTTTGTGACCGTTCCGTACTTGTTCGTACCCGTAAGTTCGTTCGTTCGTCGTACATGTTCGTACCGTTCGTATTCCGTACCCGTTCGGAGGAGTGATGAATCATAATTGAGTACTGCCAATGAAATAAGCGAGAGGGGATTGTTTTAGCCGGAATCTGCGCTCTTTGTGCATTATTTCGTGATGCTCCTGTATCCAGGAAGTGTCTCTATCCTTTCTATCTGAGTGAAGTGGCGAGTGGTTCGTGTGCTGTTCGAAACAGCAGCCAATCATTTCCGTGTCACTACGCCTTCCGAAGGGCGTTGTCCTTCGCCTTATCTAATCATTAAGATAACAAGGGACCAAATGAATCATACTCTTAACCAATCATACTCGAGTAAACGAAAAAGCAGTGATAATTGATAGTGCCTTCTGCCATCCACGCATCACCCGAACAACAGACTAGAAGTTGTCGTTACCAATAGGCTAATTGGCCGCGATATCTTTGTTAGACTGTTTCTGAAACTCCTTCCGCTCGTTTTAGTAGATGCCGAAGTTGCGATTTCGATATTATTCAGAATCGACGAGAGGGAATACTATTTAAAACCAGTGAATCTCTCTTAAAACCTCAATAATAAGGGATCGAATACCATAAGATTTGCAAAAATGGTCGTTTTTTTAGTTCCAGACCACTCTCCGCTCTCCTCGTCCCCCTTTCTCCTCTCTTCCTCTGACCAGTCACCACGGATGGACCGTCATATTCTATTTTTGGGGTGAGTGAATGCTTGTCATAGTCCCTAGCTGCTAGTTTTGCGATGTTGAACTCGATAAATGTTTCAAATGATTACTATTTCGTTCGTTCTCTCATCCCATGATCAGAAATAATTTCTTGTAGGAGTATCTCGTCGACTGCTCCATCCTTCCGTTCTACTCCTCTCCTGCCATCGACTTCGCTCATCTTCCGTCTTCCTCCCAACTCGACCTACAAGAGGTCGGCATTCCCTATTAGGCCCCATTCGTAGGATTCGCAGAATGGAGATTTCATTTCTGCATTGCGTGCGCTTTTTTGTGCGCGCAACAGAGAAAACGGTAGGGTTGCCGGTTCGAATTGTCTTTCCTCATTACAATTCTTTGGAACGACGAAAGAAGCACTCTCTCCATTTGACACACTATCTCACCCTCTTCTCATTCGAAGACTTCGAACCATATCGAAGTCTTCGAGTGGGTTCGAAGACTTCGAATCGGCAACCCTAGTTGACGGAATCTTCATTCTGATTATTTTTTCACTCAAAGCTGTCTGCTTCCAAGCTAGTTTGGCACTGGGTCGGATGAAAACATTCGGATGATAACCTACTGGATTGGCACGATTAGGTGCTCATCCAGTACCATCAGAATGTTCACATCCGACCTGGCTCCGTTAGGGCGGCTTGGCAAGAAATGACTCTCCTCACTTCGCGTACTCTCATCTGTAAGAGAGTGTGTGAAATGAAGAGACAACTTCTTTCGAACCTGCCCGTATATAATTTGCCCGTATTTTGAAGTCTTTGTCCCCCCTGAAAATGCCTTCCCTCATTCGTAATGATACTCACGACGAATTAAGAGGCGAAGTTTTCAGTCTGATTTTTTTTGCTCGCTCAATGTTGTCTGTATGTAAGTATGAGAACCGACTGGGTGAGAACCATTTTCATATTCCGTCTATTACTTATCTCTCGTCCCTCGCAGGTTGAATGAGAACCTAATGAGGGCGAGGGACGAGAGTTATGTAATAGACAGAATATGCAAATGGTTCTAATCTAGTCCAGACGGACATACGTCAAATGGCTCTCGATTATCCCTCAAATTGCATAACCAGAGAGTAGAAATCTCTTTTACGGCCGATATCGGAAAAGGTATGCAAATTGAGGGATAAGCGGAGCTCATTTGAAGTGTGAACTTCTGCATTTTCCCGGACAACTATGATTATCCGAATAACAGGGTTATGGTTATGGGGATATTTGGAGTTGTCCGGGAAAGTGCAGGAGCGGTCAAATATTTTGAATTCCTAGTCATTCCCTCAATGTTGTTAGTCTTCTTGTATTGGATAACAAGAGTAGACTCTCCTCATTCTGCACGCTCTCACGATGACTGCGAGTGTGCGGATTAAGGAGAGTAACTCTTGCTTTCCGCACAAAATTTTGCGGTCTCTCATTTCGCAATGTTGTCTCGCTCCGCGCTTATATATAACAACACTCAAAGTTGCTTGTCTTCAAAACAATAGGCACTAGGTAGGATGAGAACTATTTCGCAATACCTTCTCTATCATAACAATTGCCTCTCGCCACCCAAAGTTCTTAACCGGCGTAATCAATAGGCAATAGGTCGGAAGAGAACATTCGGATGATAACCTACTGTATTAGCATCTAATGAGAGCGAGAAGTAGGTGCTAATTCGATAGGTTATCATCCGAATGTTCTCATCCGACCTATTGCCAAGTGATCACGCCGGATGAGAACTTGGGAGACTAGAAACAATTGTAAAGCCAAGGACGGTATTGCGAAATAGTTCTCATCCGACCTAATTCATTTATAGACCGTTCCTCCACCGCCCCCTCATTTGAACGCACCAGAATTCCCTTTCTACTCAGTCAAGTCACCTCTACTATGTTCCTTATTATGCGCCCATCCATGTAGTTTCGGCATAAATATTTTCGATTCATTCACTGTTTGTTCAATAAATGTATCGGTTTTTGGCCGAGTATGATATCTGATTCTCAATCTCGGTTTGTTCAATCGTTCGTTGGCATTTCAGCCAATCAGCTACAGGTACTCAAATCGCAGTGCAACATCACAACTTCGCAATGTCTGAAGGCAACGACCGGAACGGGCAGCAGAGTGTCCCGCCGGATGGAAGAGGTACGCAGCCGGGTTGTGCAATTGCGACCTCTCACTTTGTCTGGAACGCAAATTGAGAGGTTACATTCCGTTTGTGCATGCAGATAATATGGATAGATAAGTCATATGCGAAATAAATTGATTAGTTTCATTGCAGGACTGCCTGTACCTCCGTACCGTCGCAATGATCGACAGACTCCTAACCAACCAATGCAAGGTAGAATAGCAGCTTGGCATTGTCACGGAAAGGTTTAGAATGGGTAGTTCATTGATAAAGACCATCTACCATCTACCTCTTTGTCCCCTCCCATCGGCTCTACTAAGAATTAACAAGATATTCTACAACGATGACGAAGATTACTGAGTATTCCCTGATAGAATGGGTTATTGAACAATAAATTGCAGGCCGAATCAGTCCTCAGAACCAACGACGCGGGCAGCAACATCAACTCCTGCAGAGAGGTTTGAATTCAGGAATTGGGCACTGCACAGGACATCACCTAATACCCTCATACCCTTCCTCCAACCCCGAAACTACGAAAACCCAGTGTATTCAAGGAATCGCTGAAACCCAATATTTTTTTGTCCAGAGCAGGAGCAACGGAACTCTTTATTGTAGTGTTGTTTTAGCTCTGATTTAGAAAATAACACGAAACAGAAGCTGAACTCAGTTTACCTCAAAAATTGCTGATAATTCAGGCCCAACGAACACGCCTCTCGATTTCGATGATGCACGCAGCCTGCGAGGAATGATGAGAGATTCGATGCAGATGCGAGGAAATCCGATCAACAACACCGATCGGCACCAGCATGGTCAGTACACGTTCCCAATTAGAAGGAAGGTTGGGCATTTATGGAGTTCCTCGGATGAACGAATATGCTTCGCACATGCTACAAACTAGATGGTATAACGCAGGTGGTAAAGGTGGATGGTGGATACAGACTCTTCCGGTGAACCGAATGATGTTGCTGTGATAGTGTTGTATCGTTGACTTGAAACTTCATCTTGGGAACGTTTAAAAGAGCGAAATTTAGTGATTGTAGGAGCTCGTCCTGGAGACCAGCCCAATCCCCGGCCAGACCAGCAGCAGGCGTGGGAGACAGCCCACCAAGCGATGGCCAAGCTCACCATCGCAGGACAGAACGGTTCGTTAAAGTGAACGCCGTTAACAGTAACTCAAAGCTTTGGAAGCACGGACTTGATGTTAGTATTTAGATATAGAAGTTACTAAAGTAATCAGCAAAAGACATCAACATGAAGTATACAGTTCTTGTAGATCTGATGCCGGGCCAGCGGGCACGACACGATACTCGCTCTCCTCGTACTTGGTTCGGAAGCGTAGTGGAACTTGCTCAAGGATCCTCAAGCATGCAGCAGGGACAGCCGTCCACACGACCAACTCTTGCTATCGCCTCTGGACCACCACTTCTCGCTGCTCCGGTGAGGAAACTGACAAATGGTTTGCCCACAGTAGAATAATCATCAGAAAAAAACGTTGCGACGGGGCCTATGAATTATGGTGAGTGGAATAATTAATTCCGCATTTCAGATTACGATGCCTATCGATTCTGTCATCGCCAGCGCCGGTCTGACCAACTCTCTGCCTTCCAAATCCTCTTCCAGAGCCGCTGCAGGGTCTTCAACCGGTGGGAACAGGAGTAACCAACATGCAATCCTGGCAAACCAGCCGATGCCGAAAGGTCAGTGAACAACATCTTCCGTTTGGTTCTGTGCGATGATGGATGATCCTTTATGTGTTCGTTTTTAATGTCATTCGTTCAGCCTCTTCCGGCGTCGTTGCTGCCTCACAGCCGGCCGGTGGGGACTCTTCTCCTCAGTACAGCTCTTCCTCCCCGATTTATGACTCCTCTTCTTCCTATGCGTCATATTCTCCTGACAACGAAGGACGAATGGAAGAAGATGAAGATCCGAAGAATGGTTAGTTGTTCGGGCTAGAAAAGTGTTATCGAGCCCTTGCTTCTCCTTGCCTTGCTATAATTCGTTTTGATGCCCAGTCGGTGAAGATTTCCAACCTCAGGAGATGGTCTGGGGGATCGTTCGAGATCTTCGACTCCCTACGATCCCGACAACCCCAACCCGGTATCGGAATCGGAACCCGACGAGCCTCTCGCATCTTCTGATTCACTAATCAACGACAACGAGAAACGGAGGGAAGACGATCAAGAGTCCAGTCAAAGATCGATTCGTGCCGATTCCCTCTCTGTTCAGCGCGGTTCTCGATTGAACGAGGTGAGGGCACTAGGTTAGATGAGAACATTAGGATGATAACCTACTGGATGAGCACCTAATGAAAACGAGATAGCAACTGCTATCTAATAGACGGAATATGCAAACGGTGCTCATCCAGTAGGTTATCATCCGAATGTTCTCATTCGACCTAGTGCCGAGGTCCAGCCGGCAATCCTGTGTGCTTCTAGTTGCAAGAGATGCGTAGGAACAAATAATCATTTCAGCAACTGGGGGGCGGCTCAACAGACAGCATTGCAAAGTGTGGTGGGCGATTGCGTGACGAAGAAGAGGCACTGAGGGCACGACAACAAAGCAGAGGTGAGCAGTACGAACAAGCAGTTCAGGCGGAGCCTATCAATCTGGCGATCGGTCTGTGGTTATCATTAGGATCTGTTGGATGATATGGTCGACTTTTATTTGGGGTCGGCCTGTGCAGTCCAATTTCGTCGCTGACGAGAACGGTTCGTTCAAAAGACCTTACAGGATATCTCGATAGAGATATCCCCTAAGGTCTAAGGTCTATCCCTTAGGGGATATCTCGAATCTCCGGTCTTTGACAATAGTTCATAACGTTATAGGTGCAGCGAATCAAGGAGACCAAGGAGCACCGCCTCCCTCATGTCAACCTTCGTCTGGAGATGGAGTGGTTAATGTCCCGGGTGGAGGAATATCAGGCGAGCAACAGACCCAACCGCCGACTGCACCGCTTTCCCATGAGGCTCAGGTAAACTCGTTGCTTTATTTCGAAATGCGGGTAACACTAGGCTTGAGAGATAAAGTGCACGAGCTCAAACAATGATGTGATCTTTTCAGTTAGAGCTTCTTGCGAAAGTGATGACGCCTCTGGAGTTGGAACTCATTAAAGTTATCCACTCTGCACGATCAAGATCTGCAAAGTTAGTAACTATTATGATGCATGAAACAAAACAAACAATCCAACCAACCATCGAAAAAACGGAATGACACACTTTACAGTAAGATTCATTGCAGGTTTCCGGAATCTGCTGCTGCTATGGACACGACCCCGCAATCGAGTTCGACTTCTAACAGAGGTTTGTTGTGTGGACACATCAGAACATTGAACTCTAGAAACTGACAAGAGTTTCTCTTGATCTCCTAATCTAGTTCGAATACTGTATCAACTCATAGTTTCGCAGGTCCCGAACACAGTCTTCTCTCTTCGATCGACAATTCCGACTTTCGTAATGAAATGGACGAATTGAATGAATGGATCCGGAAACTAAACGCCCGCTTGGACCAACCAGTGGATCTTGAGTCCCTGCCCAACATCCATCTAACCGGTCAGTGAATAGAGCAGTTGGAATTCAAAAGATCATTGCAGACGTCGGATCACCGTTTTCTTCTCGTGAACATGAACATGCGTATTGGTCGAAACGGATCCAGGAACTGAACGCCCGTTTGAATCAACCAGTGACTCTTGAGCCCCTGCCAAACATCCCTCCAAACGGTTAGTATTCAGATATAATGATTTTGTCGGTCTTCTGAGCATATTTTGCTATTGAACATTGCAGACATCGGATCACCGTCCTTTTCTCTCGTACACACGCAGCCGACAGACCAGATTCTCAGGCAGCATGAAACACCTGAGGAACAGCAGCCACCCACTGGACAACCGACAGAGATCGGAAGAGGTACGCTGTCTATTGTTCAACATGTTCGAAATTAGGGTTCGTTGCTCTCAAATCCGAATGTTCTCTTACCGTTTTTGATGAGCAACAGCAGAATGGAGAAGCGACTTCCCTGGTTTCGAAACATTCCGGGTGTGGTGATGGATAAAATCGATTGCTCAGCACAAACTGCATCAGAGCCCTTTATTATTTACAAGTCAAATAAGCCGCAACTCGTATACTGACAGGCGTTCGATAGTGATCAGTTGATGCATAGAATAAAGAGACAAGAATAATTCCAGGTGAAGCGGCGGCTCTTGCTGGCGAGGTTGCGATGACGACACCGCAAGAGGCTAATCGCACGGACAATTCAGGTAAGGCTCATGAAGGGAATGCGCCATTGTAGAACCTGAATTGTCTGCAGTAATACATACCAAACAGCAGTACGTAGCAAATACATCACGAGTTTTAATAATGATTAGCGAAAAAGTGTGGTTCAGAACCGCAGAGACAACAAGAGTCTTATCAAGATTTCCATACGAGGCAAGACACTTTGATGAGACAGCAACTGGAAGAGATTAAAGAGAAGATAAAGGAGATGAAGAGCGTTATGGGTAAGAGCATTCATACTTACTCGTCAAAAATTTCGTCTCGCGAGATGACCCCTAATTAGCTCCTTGTTTTCAAACGTAGAACCAGACTCTTCGAGAACCATACATGAAAACTCACGAATACCTTCCTTTCCCTTGCCTCCCCAGTGCGGCTTTTTAGCCAGCATTTTTTGTCCTGATTTTCTCGATAATCATGAGACTTCAACACCTCACGATCTATTGTGTAATATGGCTGAACAGTTACGAAACGCACATTTAATTTAGAAGCCTTAGGTCGAATGAGTGGTGCATTGGAATGCTCGATTTTTTTTTCAGATGGACCATTGTCCTTTTACGACAAGAATAGCTGTCAAAGCTCCTTGGAGAAACTTGAGAAGGAATTCAACGTGAAATATTCTGATCCGAACTGCTTGACTTTCACTGCCAAGCAGCGTCACTCAGTCGGAGCGTTGCTCAAACATGCGATAACCTTAGATGGAATTATAAAGAAGAACGCCGCCGAGATTCCATCCGTAACCAGATCGAATGATCAGGGAAATACCGGTATGTTTGTGTGAAAATGTTTGCTAGCAGTAGACAAAGCATGTAGTACCTTAATTTGAAACACATTTTAATTCCACCACGAAACAGTTTATTTTTTCCGCCTTTTTCTCAATTAAACCTAACTCTTTCTTACAGATGCTCAAGAAGCTCGTCTCGTACAATGGAGATCACTGGAACGATCGCTTGGTGAGGTTGCCTCTGCAATCTCAAGGAAAAAGATTACGAGTAGCAATCCGATCATTTTCAGGCTCACCGGTTCGTTCGCCGCCTCCTCTATTGAGTCCGCTGGAATCGGCCACTGAGGTAACGTTGAGGCTAGGGAATTGATCAAAGATGGAGAAATGGAGATTCTCAACACAAATGTATTGTAGTTAATACACAGTAACGTAGACATTGTTCTGATGATCTATATTAAAATACCAATAGCAACTATTATTCAGGAGGAGGGCCGACGTGCTCCGCCTATTGAACTCGAGGACAGTTCGGATGGGGAAGTGACGGAAATCGGTAAGCCAGTGATGAATAGAGTAGGCTATCAGGAAATTGCTTTTGAATAGAAAATCTATAGATTCAAACTTCAAAGCATCAATCTTTTATCCAACTTCAATACAAACTATTTTGCAGATCTCACGGAAAAACAGAGAAAAGTGATTGAGCGGAATATGATGGAGAATATTATGAGAAGAGTCGATAATCTACGAAAACAACTGGAAAGTGCTGCTTCCAGATTCCGAACGTCTCGCGGTGAGTAACCATGTTAAGCTCATTTTTAGTTAATTTTCTGATTTGCAAAATGGTAAAGAAGAATTTTGAATCTTCCAATCTCATAATCACGTTGAATAGCGTTCCGAAACTTTGCGCCTCGAAATCCGGAACTCAACATTCTAAAAAAATATGTATCGCGGCACTCTGAGTGGCAAATTGATTATCCTGATTACTTCTTATTTCAGAGCACGGCCAGTTTCGTCTGTTTCTCGAGAACTTCGTATCTGATATGGAGCTATCGGATTATCACGTTGCTGCACAGCAGAAAGATTTGAGAGCAATCGAGAACTTGATAGAAGCAAAGTTACGGGAAGACAGAAGGAGCAGGAGAAGAGGGAACAGATCCCCTGAACGGACTTCATTGTCAACTCGACAGAGCAGTTAGTCTTAATACCGTTTCTAAACAGGAGATAATCAAATTTTCGTAATTTTAAAACGCGATCCGCCTAAGAGCGTACGGATTCGAAGGGCAAATGGCACAGTAGCTGAAAATCGTTCCCAGGGGTTCTTACTCGGTGGTTGGAGTCCCTAGGGGTGGGATACACTTCAGCCGGAAAATTGGACCCAAAAGTTGATCTTTGATCTTTGAGATCGACTTTTTCCTCTTTGGGTTTGACCCCACATGTGATATACCATTCGGTAGAGCATCAAAAGTTATGCTTACTGGCAAATTTTCAAAAGGTTTGAACATCAACTTTTCGAGAAAATCGAATAACGGTGAAAAATCGGCTCCCACAAACTTTTCAAAAAAATATTTCCCCAAGTTCCAATCAATTGTACCTCCTGGAAAGTTTATATATCATGTAAAAACATACGGAGAATTTAATAAAAAATATCCCGATTCGGTACCACATACCTTCCCCTCATCTTTTGTCAAAAAACTAGCAAACAATTTTGGGCGTTGGTTCGAATCCGCCTGCCCACATCAATCTTTTGCAAGATTTTTTTTCGCCCTAAATGATGTTTTTTCATCATGTTTTCTCTTTTTATCCATTTGTACAGTGAATTGACTATGTTCTGCCAACTTTTCGTTTGAAATACGGTTGAAACTGTCAACTCCGTTTTTCACATAAGGGTCCCCCCTTATGTGAAAATGAGTCGGAGAAAAAATGTAGGAAAAAGTGACATAATTGTGAAAAATATCAAAGATGGGAATCTGTGGCTACCATAGACATGATAGTTAGGGTTAATTCCGACATGACCTCCAACCTCATTTTTTCACATATTTTTTCACATCACATCCCCCCTTATGTGAAAAATCGAGTTGGAAAATATGACAGCAATTCAACTGGAAACATGACAAAACATCGCTCAACTGACGTGTAAGAAAAAATAAAGTGGATTGGAGCCGAAAGCAAGACATTTGGAGCGAAAAAAAATCTGGCAAAAGATTGATGTGGGCAGGCGGATTCGAACCAACGCCCAAAATTGTTTGCTAGTTTTTAGACAAAAGGTGAGGGGAAGGTATGTGGTACCAAATCGGGATATTTTTAATTAAATTCTCCGTATGTTTTTACATAATATATAAACTTTCCAGGAGGTACAATTGATTGGAACTTGGTGAAATTTTTTTTTGAAAAGTTTGTGGGAGCCGATTTTTCACCTTTTTTCGATTTTCTCGAAAAGTTGATGTTCAAACCTTTTGAAAATTTGCCAGTAAGCATAACTTTTGATGCTCTACCGAATGGTATATCACATGTGGGGTCAAAGCCAAAGAGAAAAAAGTCGATCTCAAAGATCAAAGATCAACCTTTGGGTCCAATTTTCCGGCTGAAGTGTATCCCACCCCTAGGGACTCTAACCACCAAGTATGAACCCCCGGGGACAATTTTGAGCAACTGTGCCACTCCCTCGTACGTTCTTAGACGGATCGCGTTTTAATGTCCTTACTTGCATACCAATATGGTTTTTAGGAAATCAATGTCTCTTTTTTCTTGAATTTGAGCGCGAATGAATAAAAAATGAGACTACAAGGAATAGATGTGATTTAGAATTTATTGCAGACTCGAACGAGCAGGGCCGAGGCCTGTGGCGAGATCGGCATGTTGAGTTGAGAGAAAGAGTTGGAACGATGCGCTATCAGCTGAACAGCATGTTCCAGAGTGTCGAGCGAATCAGTGGTGAGTTGAAAATTGCAACGGTAGAACACATTCCTTTCTAAAACTCGAAGAAACCAGACGATATCACTCTCACCCTACTAGCACTACTCGCCCTTTCTAGTGTTCTAGTAACATATGAGGCCGGTTGCGAGAGAGTCGAGCAAATCCGATAGGGTCTGGCACAGCTAATAAGGTCGATTCGCTCTACCTGTTCGTTTCGGGATTCTGAGGGCTACTGATGACGATGAGCACTTGTATTTGTCATTTTGAGCCCCCGTGGGCTTCAGACGCCGTCACGTCGAAATCGGGTTCTTTTGAGTAACTCAACGTTGAGTACAGCTAAAATTAAGTGAGTATGGCTCCCGGGGTGGATTTTCATGCTGATCACGACTGTCCACTTCATTATCCATGAAATTCAAAAATAAAAATCAGAAAATTGATCTTCTGAACGCTTGCGATCTGTGTTTAGCAAAGGACATAGATCGATCCGGCATGACGAGAGGATTTCAAATCTATGTTCTAATTTTTTATACCGCATCCGAACTCCGAGAAAAAAAATCCTTTGATCTACCTCGAGTCCCTCATTGTTTTCAGCCCAAGATCAGATCAAAAGATCAAACCGAGGCGGTGAGACAATGAGAGACTCGAGGTAGATCAAAGCTTGAGGTCAGCAAGATCAAAGGATGAGGTCAACAAGAGGAAGGGAAGGGGAGGGTGACGGAATTTGATCACAAGGCAGTTGCACTGTAAGTTGATTTTCTCGGAGTTCGGATGCGGTATAAAAAATTTAAACATAGATTTGAAATCCTCTCGTCAAGCCGGATCGATCTATGTGCTTTACTAAACACAGATTGCAAGCGTTCAGAAGATCAATTTTCTGATTTTTATTTTTGAACTTCATGAATAATGAAGTGGGCAGTCGTGATCAGCATGAAAATCCACCCCGGGAGCCATACTCGCTTAATTTTAGCTGTACTCAACCTTGAAAGAACCCGATTTCGACGTGACGGCGTCTGTAGCCCACAGGGGGTCAAAATGACAAATACAAGTGCTCATCGTCATCAGTAGCCCTCAGAATCCCGAAACGAACAGTTAGAGCGAATCGACTTTTTTAGCTGTGCCAGCCCTTGCTCGACTCTCTCGCAACCGGCCTCATATCACCATTCTTTCTCCCCCACCCACAGCATCCCACCTGTGTGGATAAATATGATTATTATTATTATTGATATTGCCAATTACAGAATGGAGGCAGCTCGAGGATTTCGATCGACGGATCGGAGAAGCTTTGCAGCAAGCCTCGTTTAATTCCAGGATGGACCACTTGGAAGTCTTACACGATGAGATGGGGAGATTCGAAAGGATAAGACGAGGATGCGTGGAAAGTGAGTTTCTGCTGTTCTTCATTTTAAGCAGCCACCAGAATTGTTTGAACCATGAATCGAAAATCATTGGTTATCATCTTTAACTGACAATCTTTGCAGGTGACTTACCGCCTCGCCTTACAGTTGCCGATTGTGTTGCGAGAAGAAATGCGGAGAACGCAGTGAAGAGCAAGAGAAGAGGAGATCGGAAATTGAAGAACTTGCTAAGAGAGCAACGGGAAGACTGGAGAAGAGATTCGAGAAGAGGGGAGGAGAGAATGAACGAGGAAAGAAGACAACGGGAGCGAGGAGAAGGTGATCTTTCAACCTTACACATCGTCGTTTTGTTGATAATTTCCAGGTAGCTCACGTCTGAAATATCTTTTGCAGATGTCCGATCATCTTCTCATCTTCCGAATGCGCCTGCAGAAATTGTCGACTCAACGACCGACCCCAGCCGTGGAACGACTCGAATGTCGTCGTTACTCAGTGTTAGTTTTTCCACTTCTGAGGCTCGAATTCCGCCTCGTTCTTATTGCCTGTTAATACGATGCTCTCACTCTATCAAGAAACCAGCAAAAAACAATCAACACTCGAATAGGGGCATAGCTCAAACAGTAGAGTGCCCGACTGTTAGAAGCGAAGTGTGTGGCGGGTTCGAACCTCGTACTCGTGCAAAAAAAACCAATACTGGTCCAAATTTAAGCACTGGCAACTGAGTGATAATTTATACCTTTTTTTCTGCACATTGGAAATGCTTTGAAGACGGCTTTTTACCATGTAAAAATATCATTGCAGGAAAAAATTTGATATTTTTTTCTCGCAGGAACCGATTTCTCTTGTATCTTCCGTCGGAGATGAAACAGTTAATCCGTCTACTATCGGAGAAGCAGAATTAGTTGAGAGGCGTGAAGAGGAGGGGAAGAAGGCCAAGGAAGCCGAGAAGAAGAGAGTAGAAGATGAGAAGAGGAAGGCGGACGAGGCTGAGAAGAAGAGAGTAGAAGATGAGAAGAGGAAGGCGGACGAGGCTGAGAAGAAGAGAGTAGAAGATGAGAAGAGGAAGGCGGACGAAGCTGAGAAGAAGAGAGTAGAAGATGAGAAGAGGAAGGCGGACGAAGCTGAGAAGAAGAGAGTAGAAGATGAGAAGAGGAAGGCGGA
>LS518587.1:319059-329500 GCA_900490845.1 Pristionchus japonicus
CTCGCAGCCGAGGCCAAGCAGAAGGAGGAGGACGAGGAGAAGGAGAGTCTCGCAGCCGAGGCCAAGCAGAAGGAGGATGAAGAAGACAATCGTATTGAGGGAGCTGCAGATGCTGGAGAATCGATAGAGGTACAAGTACTGTTCCTTGCTAGGCGAAACAAATGAATTGCAGAGGTCCGCTCCCTTCGTGGCATCGACTCATCGCACTATGGATGATCCGTCGAATGGAAGCGGACCAGTCGATCACGAGGTGAAAATGTAGTAACTGGCCCTTGAAAAGAAAAGCAAATCACAGGGACCAGGTGCAATACCATTTGATGGTGTCGACGAATGTCGATTCCAGCCCAGTCTTGTACGGTATGATATTTCAGGCAGCACGCCCGATCACCACGCTTGCCGTGAACACTGGAGTGCCGTCTCAGCACTCCGATAATCTTCTTCAAGTTGTCGGCATTCAGAATCATATTCAGGTATTCTGGTTGTGTTCAGAATTCATAAAAACTATTCACAACGATTCATTTCGTAAATTCTGCTCTTTTCTTCAGATTCAAGGATTCAAGATTTCTGGCTCGTCGGGCTCCAGCGATGTTTCCGTGGATAGTTCAGGCTCTCTGCTGCTCAATACATCAGTCCATCGAGCAAATTCTCCACTGGAATTGCATCAGGTAGGTTTGCGGGTACCGATTTTAATCCCTCGTCAAGGGTGCCAAGTTCAATCGTGCAGCAGGGGATTGTTGTCTATCAAACGGATTTTCTTTCCAATCGGCCCCACTAGATGAGGCCGTTCGCCTAAGGTTCAACAAGGTTCAACGTGTGTCTGGAACAGGCAAAAAGCTGAAATGTCCACAAAGTTGGCCCCAAGGGATATTTTTAACCCTCTAACCAAAAATTCACGCCATTTGGTCATAGGTCCTTTTTGCGCTCCCGGGGCTCCACCTCCTTATACTCACGAATAACCGGTTTTTCTCTAGTTTTTATGCCTAAAAGTGGTCAAAATCGCCCAAAATCTCGCGTCATATATCAGAATTTCGAGCTCTTTCGAATGGATTTTTTGTCAATTTTCGATGTTTTTTCGTTCCCCAGCAAAATATCGATTTTTGAACCGAGAATTTGTGGATGCCATCCGAATACCAGTAGATAGAGCATACTCTGTCGATCATTTTGCGCCCTTGGGCGAGGAATTTGACTTCTGGAAAAGTACTTTTTCATCGATTTTAGTGTGTGACCAAAAAAATAAAACTCTCAGAATACCCCCTATATGGGTCTCATTTTGCAGAGACGAAGTAGCTGATCATTTTTTGGTAACACATTATGCCCTTAAAACCTCTCAGTAAAAAGTTACAAGCGACCGAAATAATCATTTTCATGAGATTACTTTTTACGTCTTTTTAAGCATCTGTAACTTCTTACTGAGAGGTTTTAAGGGCATAATGTGTTACCAAAAAATTATCAGCTACTTCGTCTCTGCAAAATGACACCCATAAAGGGGGTATTCTGAGAGTTTTATTTTTTGGTCACACACTAAAATCGATGAAAAAGTACTTTTCCAGAAGTCAAATTCCTCGCCCAAGGGCGCAAAATGATCGCCAGAGTACGCTCTATCTACTGGTATTCGGATGGCATCCACAAATTCTCGGTTCAAAAATCGATATTTTGCTTGGGAACGAAAAAACATCGAAAATTTGACAAAAATGCCATTCGATAGAGCTCGAAATTCTGATATGTGGCGCGAGATTTTGGGGATTTTGACCACTTTTAGGCATAAAAACTAGAGAAAAACCGGTTTTTCGTGAGTATAAGGAGGTGGAGCCCCGGGAGCGCAAAAAGGACCTATGACCAAATGGCGTGGATTTTTGGTTAGAGGGTCAAAAATAACCCTTGGGGCCAACTTTGTGGACATTTCAGCTTTTTGCCTGTTCCAGACACACGTTGAACCTTACGAAAACGGCCTCATATATAGGGACTGTTCGAAAATACTTGAACTTTTTCGATTCTTGCAGGCCTTGCCATTGGAGACTCCCGCATCGCCATCGCCAGTAGACAGACTATCGACGATGGATGTGACAGATGCTGATCCCGCCATCACTCCGTCGATTCGGCAAGAGGCCACGGCTGCTCAGGTCGCAGCAGCCGTTCCTATAGACGTAGGAACTCCTCGAACTCCCTCGCCATTCGGGCAACAGGTGATCCATAATATTGTGACTGCGGTATCTAGACGACCAACTATTTGAGCTTGTCTTTTCCAAATTTTCCAATGATGTATGTTTTAAAATGGCACTGATTTCAGGCTATCGCTTCGATTGAGTTCAATGATGATGCTCAAGCAGTTGGAGAGGGCGAGGAGGACGGAATCGTGCACCAGCCTGATGTCAATGAGGCGCGAGAGGACGCACCTGCTCCGTCTGAGAGCCGGAACGACAAAGAGTCTAACAAGAAGGAGAGAAGGGGGAAGAAGAAGATGGATATGATGGAAGAAGCAGAAGCTCCCACAAGAACTCTACGAAGAAGTACTAGAAAAACTAAAAATCAAGGAAACGACAAAACTGTCGAGAAGAAGGTGAGCGAGCAGATAATTCAAATTGTTTTCCTCAGTAGTTGCCGCAGTTCATCTGTCCACAAAACAATGCAAACATTGAACGAAACAAGTAAATTTAGTTTTCCATACTTTGGGCATAAATTGCGTTTATTCAGACAACTACCATGAAACGGGCAGCATTGAATAACGGAGGAGAAGAATCACTCGGAACGGCGAAGGTTAGTATTATGTGAAGGTATTACCGAATCGATTCCAATGAAAAACTTTTGATATTTTCGAAAATTTCAATCGTTTTGTTGACCGCTAGACTGCAAGCATGTAATAACATTTCAAAATTATCGAAGATGGAAATCCATCTAAATTCAGCGCCGCAAGAGAACCACTATGAACGAAAGTGATCAAGAAGATATTGATTATGATCCGCCATTCGATGCGATTGAAGAAACTTCCGAGAAACCGTATGCCTGCCATGAATGCGACAAACGATACGCAACGAGACACGGGCTACGACATCACAAGAAGAGACATAATCGTGAGATACATTCAGGATATTTTAGAGGGTACTTACTGATTCGGCATGCATACAAATTGTACGCATGGGCACCATTGTGTATCATGAACAGGGAAGAAGCAAGAAGAGTGGCGATTTCACAGATTATTCTTCAGAAAACGAAGAGATGCAGAAGCCGTTTGTGTGTCCTGTTCAAGAGTGCCGCAAACGTTTCAGCAAGAAATGCTCTCTCAAGACACATGCGAATACGCATCGTGCCGAAGGTATTGCGTTATGTTCTAAGATTGGCTCTTCTCTCTATAAGTAATTTTTATTTAAAAGACCATTTTAGAAGACAAAGAAAGGGTCGAGTGCGAGCACTGTGGAACGATGCTTGCGAATAGCAGAAACCTCAAGGAACACATAAGAGTGAAGCACGCAGGTAACTTTTTCACTTCAGTTTACGTCAGAACAGGTTGCACTAATTCAGAACAGGTTGCACTTATTTGCCAATTTCTTTCCTTCCTTCTTATCGATATTTTGTTCAGGAGATGACCAGTCCAATCGATATTTCAAATGCGAAGAGTGCAATAAGCAATTCTCAAGAAGGGAGAGTCATCGCTTTCATATGCAAAATAAGCATGGTGAGCGCATGAACATTATTCTGTTTTTCTATTGCAAACATTTCACTGCACAGACAAGTAGTTAAAAATGAACCGGATTATACGTTTGATCATCCCCACTTTTAATGAATTTATGAACTTTAGGCGATGAGAATTCGAAGAAGGGACACTCGTGCAATGTATGCGGGAAGACATACGCATACCCTGAAAACCTCCGCGATCACAAGAAGAAGAAACACGACCGTACGTTTCTTTATAGTCTTTGGCCGTATTATCACCACAAATCACATTATCACAAAAAGGCCGAATTATAATCACTAGTCTAGTAGTGATCTCCCGCAGGACGAATGTGCCTTGATTAACGGGATGACCTTTACCTTTACCTTTTACCTATGGCCGAAACTATCTTTTGTAATCATTTCGAATTACCGTTTCTTTCCAGCGAACTACAATTCCGAGGAGGGACTGAGACAATGCAGTGTTGAAGGCTGTGGGAAAAAGATTTCCAAGAAGGCATTCAAAGGGCATTTGCAGACTCATCAACGTATGACATAATATTTTATTAGAAATTGTTTATTGCACAAGTGTAACAAATATGAGGCTTTTCGTATAAGGTTCAACGTGGGTCTGGGAGAGAAAAAAAAATGAAATGTTCACAAAGTTGGCCCAAAGGGTTATTTTCCCTCAATCCAAATATTCACATCACTTGGTCATAGGTTATTGTTTCGCTCCACAGCGTTATTAACATGAGAACTTATTTTTGCAAGTTTGTATGCCTAAAAGTTGTCAGAAAGGCCCAAATCTCGAGGTCTAATGAATGGTCTGCTTGTCATTCTAAGATTTTTTTTCGTTCCACAGAAACAAAATCGACATTCTCAACAGAGAAGAGTGGAAGGTGCTCATTTTGCACCATTGGGCGAGGCATTTTTGTTCTTCAGAAATCTACCCCGTTAGGGTACTCATTTTGTAGAGGACAAGAAACTGATCATTTTTAGTAACACTTTATGAACCTGCGAATTACAGCTAATTACAAGCCGAAGAAGTCAGTTTGCCCGTACTGCGAGGGAGAGTTCAATAACGTCAAGCGTCACGAGGTTTGTGATATCTGAGCCTGTAAAATCGTTTCAGGGCATTTCTCCCAATCCAAAGTATCAACCCTAAAATTATACTTTTAATTCAAGCGTTCGTGCCTCAAGCGTCAAGATGCAGAAGGAGAAGGAGAGGAATCAAGTGACGAATTCGAAGTAGAACTGTGAGAAGGATTCCCCTACTACGCCCAGTCCACACAATGATTCACCTCCATCTTCTCTTTTCAATTCCTGCTTCGTGCTCTCTCAAACTCCAGTTTCTTTTCTCACAATCTGTTTCTTACTTTGGCATCCATTCACTCAAGAGACATTCCCCTAATATTCTGATTCTATTGATCGATTACTTTCCGAACACGTTCGCAATATTTCTCTCTATATTTCTTTTTCTCTATTTTTCTATTCTATGTCTCTATATTGTCTCTATATTTCTATGTCTCTATATTTCTCGTTTTGCTCAGAACCTATATTTCCGTGGAAAATAGTACTTGAGACACAGCAGACGTTCTGTATTCGAATTTTATCGATCATACAATAGATAAATTTAATTTGTTTAGCCAATAGTGAGATCGAGACAAATAAGAGTTATTTGAAATAACAAGGGACATGGAACAGATTTCAGAATATGTTCGTTCTGCATCGAAATCATGATATTATCAAGGTTTTCTATTGATGGTTTTCGTTTGAAATCTGGTAAATGCAACCAGTAGCTATACGCACATAAATATTAGTGTTATGTATGTGGCCGTTTGTGACCACAGACAATGTAGTGTGTAGGTACTAGTGGAAATAATGGAAAAGTGTGCAATAAGAAAGGCAGTTTATTACCTACAGGAACAATAATCATGAGAGGTAATAAGCAAGTGAAAGGTTACAGGGGATCTAATGGTGGTAGTGATAGACTGGCCAATCGCTATCACAGTAGACAATCAACCATTGAATGGAACCACCAGAGAAGAGACTGCTTGTCTAGAACACGTCAGACTAGTAACGGCACACGATATGCGCGACACAGGATATTCGCAAAACGACATACAACGAGTGCACAGTATGCCAAAGCCCCCCCCCCTAAACACCGACCGTGGTGCAACAGGGTGTTGAGCTGGGTCAGACACATGACTAATGCTTTTTCACAGCAATTATGATTGAAACTATATGAAGCGGAGCAGCGTCCTACAACCATTCCGCCATTGCGATATCGTAAGTAGGTTGAAACACTAGTACGCCTCCAGGATACGCTAATATTGTGACGGAAAATATCTTCAATGGACCCACTGCGGATCCCCGCCTGTTTGAAAACTCAATTATATGTAAGTATGGTATTTTCACACTGGCTATCACAACTATAGCACATACGTGCAAAATTTAGGTCTCATGCTCATTTTCGGTCTCCTTTGCCTCTTTTGTGCCGAATAATCCACTCATAATGGGATATATTCAAGCAGAAGAGAGGGAAAGGTGATGTCGAAGGTTTGCAAGAGTACTGCTCCAGGCCGGAATTGAACCACCGACCTCGAGAACTGTACCGGCGACCACTGCCACTGCGCTAAGCAGCACATGTTCCTCTCTCCTCTCCAGGGACACAAGAACTAGAGTGAGGCGCTTGAGGCGAAGGAGGCGCGGGAGGCGCGGCATCTAAAGCGCACGTGTCCTCTGAGATGGTCTTTACTCATATGAAGCGGGTGCCATAGAGTAGATCTGATCCTGCTGGTTCTACCACGCTAATCACCCTAGATTCTTCTTAGTGAATTTTGGATTTCATAGTTTGACATTCTGAAAGGTGCTGTCACCGATGAGAAAGCTTAATTTGCATTTTGTGCAATTCCGAATGTTTATTCCAGTGAACTCAGGTAAAATTTGATTTCCGAGGTAGTGTTTCTGCGGAAATGCAGTCAATATGGCTCAATATGTCGAATATCAATCTTTCACGGTGATCTAGCAAAGATTTCTTTTTTGAAAACTGAAAGGTGAAAAGAATGAGCTACTGCAAGCCCACCAAACCGTGACTAATGGTAGTTGATCCGTAGTGAATGCTGTGAGAAAGTAATAAGGAAAGGGAGAAGAAGCCCTCTGAGAATGCAATCGCTTCTTCTGAGACGAATTATTGTGGAAGATGTGAATGAGAACACGAAGAAAGGAGATGCTTATTTGTGAGTGAGATTTGTCAAAAAGTGAGACAAAATCGGCCATGATACATAATGAAAAAGAAGTGCAACAATCTTTAAACGATCTAGTGAAATTATCGATTGAGGAGGTATTGAAAGAGCTCACAAGCTCATCGTCACAGTAAACACTATCTGGTAATTTTAGTGTTCAATCTGTCCCTTTAGGTTTGAACAAAATTATCTTTTTTGACAACTTGGCTTATTTCACTGCTGGGCCGATCTAGATCTCAAAAAAGCGCGCACTCTTACGGGCGATAGTCACAGAGAAGACGAGAGGCAAAAAGGTGGAACCAATATTACATGTGTCTCTCTTCCTCCCCGCCCGCTCGCTCCTCTCTCCTCGTGCTTCAGATACTCATTCGGGAAAGATTCATCCTTTGAAGAACTGTTAATGAATCCAACCGCTGAACGCTCAAAGAACCTCAGAATCAGAACGGTATTTTTCTTACTCAAAATTCTGAAATGTTTCGAAATAGACGCTACAATGATTCCCAAGCTTCGAAAGTCGCTCGAAACCTGTCTGTTTTAGCGTAAAACACAATTATTAAATCTCGTGAAATTATGAATGGAGGTCGTTGTACACACTAGCTATCATAACTATAGCACAAACGGGCAAAATGTAGGTCTCATGCTTATCTTCGGTCTCCTTTGCCTCTTTCGTGCTGGATATTCCACTTATAATCGGATATATCCAAGCAGAAGAGAGGGAAAGGTGATGACGAAAGTTTGCAAGAGTACTGCTCCAGGCCGGAATTGAACCACCGACCTCGAGAACTGTACCGGCGACCACTGACACTACGCTAGGCGGGTCATGTTCCTCTCCCCTCTCCAGGGACACAAGAAGTAGAGTGAGGCGCTTGAGGCGAGGGAGGCGAGGGAGGCGCGCTAGGCGCCATATTTTAAGTAAGCACGCGTGTCGTCTGAGATGATGGTTACTCATACGGAGTAGGTTCCAGAGAGTTGAGTTTATCCAACCGGTTCTACCACGGATAGCGGGACCAACCGCACTCAAATTACTTTTGCTAATTTCTCTCACCACGATTGTCAGCGTTCGGTATGAAATAAGCACGGTGCATTTCCCGTTGCTTATTTTCGTCAGTTATCTAGTTCGTTCTCGTCTCGCGACGTCGTCTGTTATTTCTCCCGTCTAAGAAGATAAAGTAGTCATACAACTACTCGCCGTCGCTCCGTTATCACATCGCACCAGGCTCTAATAAGGCCCCACACACGAGGATATACAACAGTTACTAAGAGTGAGATCTTGTAGAGGATCTTGCCGGGACTCAGTCAGAAATTGCATCGAGGAGGGTCCGAATGTTGTCGTTGATCCAGAGGCCAACGCTGCAAAGTTTGATTCATTAGGTGGATAAATTAATTCCCACTCTGCCAACTTGCATACGGTGCTATTATGAGGCTGTGATTCCGTCAACAGAGCAAATTTGGCCAATGTGAATGTTGATAAGTCCAAAACTTACATCACATTGGAGCGAGTGATTCGGCGCTCCTGCTGCTCCATCCCCTCCCCCTCAGTATTGCAAGGGCCGTCCTCTCCAGCATACGGCTGCAATGAATTTATTTTAAAAGTGAATATATTTGAAAATTAAAGCCTCTGCAATGAACTTGACTTCGCTCTTCTTTTTCGGAGGATCTAATTCGAGCTAATTAAGGAGAATAACTGACCATGAGCTTGATCTTCTTCACAGGGACTGCATCCTCCTCAATATCGTACGTAACGAGATCCGAGGGTTCTGGCTTGACCTGATCCTGTAATTGAGACAGAGTAATTGATTTGATTGATTGGATTTTTTAATCACTTAAAGAAGGAGTCCCAAGAACCGAGTACAGCGACTCCCACCACGATGAGATTGCGCCTGACACACAATGCACTGTAGAGCCGGAATCCCGGACCGTCAAATGCGCCTCAGTGGCGCAATGCAACGCACTTGTTGTTTCTCTCCCTTTTATTGATTGTTTTTCGTGTAATTCGCGTATAATTGCCCAATTCTACGCTGTGTATGAATAGAACTTGCTGGCCAACCCTTGAAGCACGTTTTGGTCGTGATTTCTAATCGCTGAAGCCTCAACATCGTCGCCACTGAGAATGGCTCTCGAATTCACGACCAATTCAGCTTGTATTTGCCTTTGCTAGGATTCCCCAGGGTATTTGTAGGTGGCAAGTCATAATAGTTAATGAATCCACGGCAAAAATTCATGATTTCTCGTTATTTGTGTGCCCTATAACTGAAATGGTTGCTGGTGGCGTGAATTCTTCCTTGTTTCGCTTCCCCCATCTTACTAGCCCGCTACTATTTTGTTGTCGTGTTCTCCATGCTTGCGCGTATAATACCATGCCTTTGCTAGGTTCGAATTGCGTCGATCGCCCTCTCCACGCCCAACCGCGAGCTGCTCAAGCCCGGCTGCCCCGTCGCCCTCCACAGGTACGCTTATTTATAATTATTAGTTGAATTCATGGTAATCAGACCCTCGTCTATTAGCGACTTTCTCCTTTGGATTCACTGATCCTTATCAGTTCTCGCGTAAACATTGGTTGAAAGATTTGCACGATAATTTTGCCGTTTTACTTATTGCAATGTTGGAAACTTTGCTCTTCCAGGAGCTAAAGCGCCTCGACAATATCGACAACGTGGCCAAGATGGAGGAGGAAACTGAGAAGTACAATAAACCACGGTTAGTGTGCTCTATTTTAAAAATAAGCCTGTCATTTGGGTTATCGTTGTCCATTGGCGTGTATTTTCGAACTATATGCAGTTGGATGTGTGAACAATCGGTTATAATCGCGTTAGCTTCTATAATATCTACTGTATTAATTGATTTCCAGTGAGATGATGAAGAGATGAGGCGAAACGGACTACTCGCAAGATGAGCAAGAACGAGAAGAGAAAGGAGCAAGCGAAGAAGGCCAGAATAGATAGGTCAGCTTTTATATTTCGAGTTCTATTATGAATTTAATTCACATTCCATTTCTTTGAGACGCCTTCTATTTAAAACAACTTGTTTGCAACGCTTGCATTAGCTAATTATATTCGTAATTAAGTAAATGGTTAATTATAAATTCGCAATTCACGAACTGTGAACTGTGATTCGGGGAAAATTAGAACAGATTTAGGTCATGCAACTGCTAGCTGCATTTGTGACTCATAATATATATTTTAGTTCATCCGTGGTCACGCCGGAAGGATGTGTGACGTAGTGATGAACTTCCTCGCTTCCGCACTCTTGGAGAGGAAGAAGCGGTGTGTGGATACTGTACAAGTGAGTTTGTCCCTATTTCCACGACTTTAGGAACATATCGCGTTAATTTCCACTTTTGACTCGGAGTGAATACCCTGAACCTAGAGTAGTGCCAATTAATCAATCGCACATATCATCATTATGTAATTAACTAATTGGCGGACTAATTTATTATCAATGCATTCATCATTGTGCTTTGGCATGCAAGTTGAGTTGTAGAATCTAGTTAGTAACGCCTTTTCTATTCAGTACCGATCGTTGACGACCTGGCGAGAGGAACAAGGGCCGAC
>LS518587.1:330599-359239 GCA_900490845.1 Pristionchus japonicus
CTCCATATAAAGTCAACCCTGCAACCATCCCTCACAACTGAGCTCATAGCCTAATGGATGTGTGCTTGACTTCGATGAACGAGGTAGCGGGTTCGAATCCTCCCCCTTGCGGTCCTATTGCCAGATACTCTAATTTTTCGCATTCCTCTCGTGATCAATCAATATCGAATACCGTAACGCTTGAAGTGATTGCGCCCCCCTGATATCTTTGAAAAATCGTAGAAAGCTTCGTAGGCATCTGTGAAACTTCGGGCAAAGTGGTTCCTTATCGGGTTACCGTTCTCTACCATGCTGCGTTGTCAGTTTATACCAAAAAATATTCGTGGGACTCCTTCTTTAAATGTAAAGAGCATTTCCGCCTGAGCAATGGCGGGAATTACAAGGAATTTACCTATTAAAACGTTTACGGCAATTTATCGTGAGAATGAGACAGGTCCGAGTCTCCTCAATGCAGAACATACTTTCCCCTGTCTTTGTCATTAAACATAATCAAGAAACAGAGACGGACCAACTTTCCAATTCAAAGTTGTCTCTCAATCAGAAATAAATAGATAGAATTCCCCTCCCTTTTGTTCCTTTCCCATTCCCCGTGATGTTTATAAACTACAAGTGGGCAATCAAATGAATTATTTATCTGCAAGTCCCTGATTGTGTAGAAGGGATCGATCTTGAATTAGACGAGGAGACGAATGAAGTTTCGAACGTTTCTGAGGGTAAGTTGATCGCGTGCCGCAACTTGGAATGTTATTGATTAGATAAGGTAATCTATTGAGAGAATGAAATAATGTGATAAGCAACGAACCCCCGTGGGTGCACTCATGTAGTAGAAACGGACAGCATCCCTGAGAAGCTGCTTGTTGAAGTTCTCGCAACGCGAATATTCAACAATGACGACGAGTAGATAGGTTCTAGCCATCTGCAGATCGACCTGGAGCTGAGCAGCGTGAATTTCGGCAACCGGCATTCTGAAATGATAAAAGTTAGAAAATACATGCGAAAAAAGAGAGAATAGAGGGTCAAGAACGAGCGAAAAGAGGAGAGAAAGAGCGAGAACCGCTCATCTTTAGTGCAGAAGTGGAAAATGGTAGTTGTTTGTCGCTCTCCCTCCTCGTAGACTAATTAAAATCGAGGGTTAAGACAGACTAATTGATTTGATTGTGTAAAGAAAAGTGCGCACGTGCGTTTTAGCTTTTTCTTTGTAGAAACACTTACCCTGAAGCAAATAAGATGATTTCACGTATTGTTGGTCCGAGCGTACCGTATCCCTACTCTTACAGAAAACAGTAAACCTCCCAATCTTTTGTTACCGCACTCTATTCTGTTCTTCCAATGCACTTTGTGAGAGAAAACCTAGTAAGAAGAATGTGAGAGAAGAGACGTTTCTTAATAGCGAATTCAATCTTTTCGCAGCTTTCTTCCAACAATATCACAACTTTGAACACGATACTTTATGCAACAACTTGAAATAAACAGTGCAAATGATTGCATTGAGTACGATTGACAAAAATGAATAGATAAGTCAACGAAGACTAGGAGGATACTGAAAGTCTTTTGTAAGACACAGTGAGACAGACTAGTATGGAACGACAATACAAAACAAGGAGCATGGCTGAATAGTGAACAAATGCCTATTGGGGAAGTGCTTGTAACGATAGATATTGGGATGGAATGGCAATACAAATTAAATGAACAACAGAATAATTAGCAGACTACTGAGGAAGGGGTGGAGGGGGATTTCCAGCGTCCGTCATCTCCTGCCTCTTATCGGCAATCGCGTTGTGGATCACGGTCAAGATCGGCACAGATGCGTCGTGCTGGACGAGACGAGGGGGCTGAGCCCAATGAGCCGGGAAGTGGACGAGCGTCGAGCTGAAAGAGATATGTTACTAGAGTCGTAAATGGTAGTTTCAGTAGCAGGAGTGCACACTAAGAAAATCCAAAAATATGATGAAACTAACACGAGATGGGCCGGTGCGGGCGGAGGAGCAATCGGGAAGAACTGCACAGGGCCGAAGTTGGGCTGGATCGGCGCGCCACCGTTCTGTCATGAGAGATCGCAAGATTGTGAAAGGTTTGGAAACGCCGAATGGAAGATCGTCATGAGTCAGATACGGTAAATCTTATCTAGAAGGTTGGTGGAGAGGACCTCTTACAGAAAGCTCCAAGAGTAAAACGCAAAAAAACAAAATGGCGTTACTTTTGAAACACCAACCTGTCTCTGTCCGTCCTCCTCTTCCTCGCTGTCCCATCCCAAGAGGATTGGATCGCCTCCTGGACGGTTGTACTCCCAGGACTAAAGAGAACAATGAGCATTTTAAGAATTTCACACTTCAAAATTAACTGAAAAAACTGTAAAGTGTGCTAAGGCAGATCAAGAGCAGAATGATTCTCGATCCAGAGTGAGTGATGGGAAAATTGCTCACTAATTCCTAAGGGGACACTTGCTTTGCTTGTTTGCAAATAAAAATTTGAGCAACAGTCAAAATATGAGACAAGAAACAAGTACTAAAACAAATGTTTCCTCCACTGTCTCGCCGTCGGAATCCATGTCAATCACGATGTTTCTGTAGTGCGGAGTGGCGACTCCATCGCAGATCAGGTCCTGCAATGTCTCAGTCAGTAACTCAATCTCGGACTCATTCTGGCCTAATGCCCTAAAGATTAACAGGACTCTCTCAGATCCGCCAATCATCGGATAAAGAACGAGATGGAATGAGGTAAAAGAGAAATTCAGATAGCGTTTATCTGGTATCTTCCTTATTCGTCAACCTATTATGGACCGTGTGGAAGAAAATGATGTAATGAAATAGTCCTCTAAAACTAATCAACAGAAACCCTGGTCGGCACTTGTGTACTTTTTGGCCCAGCCCTTCTCAATAGCGTATTCTATCCCTACCTTTCTCATTCCCCACCTCAATCCTCACTCAGAGAGGTCATAGGGAGAGAGAGGCTTGGGCAAAAAGTACAGAAATTTGTCGATCATACCGGATCGTGAGCCGTTGCAGCAGCGACCAGATGGGGAGGAATGGCGGCCGGCGCAGTGTTCGTGTTGCCTGCAGAGTCGTTTGATTATTTCGTCGATAGAGCCTCTACACTTAACGGATGCAAAGCGATTCATGATCGTATCAACAAAACAATCAGTAAATCGGTTTCACGCTACCATTTACTATCAAAAAGACTAGTGGGTTAGCACTACTCCAAACTATGCAAACCACACAAAAAATGTCAACCGTGTCTATCATTCACAATGGACACATTTGGTAAGCAAAAAGAAAGGGAAAAACAAAAAGGAATTCTCACTATTGGTTGCAGAGGACGAGTCGAGGGCGGGAGTGGGACGGGAAGAGGGCTGACCACTCATTGTAGAGACCGGAATAGAAGTGAATTAGGCAAAAAGACACACCAACAACACTGCGCGACAGTGTACAAGCGATCACGACAAGGCAAACACGTCAAAAATGGGCGAGGAGAGGGCGAGAGGAGGGAGCGAGGGAAGGGAAGGGGTCAGGTGAGAGAGCGCGGGCGAGTGAGAGAGCACACGCGCCGCGTGACCGCGGGCGTTGGGTGGGTCAGTTCACTGATCAGCGTAGAATATCATTTTCGATACGTTTCCTACGCAACCGTAAAACTTTTTATATGAATGGACAAATTGTAAAACTTTTAGTGGAATAATCCTGATAGTTTCGACACGCTCTCATTGATCTTCCGTCTACCATCCTTTCAACGTACTTCATCTCTTCCTCAGACTGTTTTCTTTCCTCTACCAATACCACTTACACCTCTCATTCTCCTTCTTCCTCCCTCACTCGCTGGGGTAGTGTGGCGAGCGAGCGAACACTTCCTCCTTTCCTACCCTCTATCGATCTCTGATCTCAACTTCCCTATCGAAACACTGCTCTGATCTCCTCTCTACCGAATATTAACCGATATTTTAATACTGCTTTGTGATTTCCTGAGATACAGCTTCGTAATATTTATCGCGCAGGGAAACACGCGGCAGTAATACATTGGGTGAGTGATCTTGCAGAGGATATTGGTCTCAGTCGTTGCTCAGTCAGAGGGTGTATCGAGGGTTGTGCGAAAGTAAACCTGCCAACCTTTTGTTACCATACCCCTTTGTTCCCTGGGAAACGCCATTCTTTGTTCACCTACCTTATCCCTCCCTTTACAGAGCTACAGTATACCTCCCAATCTATTGTTTCCATACCATGATCAGGTAGTAAAGAAGGTAGAATGCGTTAATTATTGGTTGGTGCATACGTTTCTGAGGTTTTATTATGCTCTCTCATGTCTCGAGAATGGTTTACTATCTTGACATATTCGAACGATACTCACTTTGATCTAAAGAGGCGACGAATTTGATCTTCACCTGTTTTCCTTTCTTTGCATTGATTGTGTAGAAAGGAGTGCGAGACCACTCAGGAATGTTCATTGTGTAAACATGGTAGAAGAGACATAGACGAGCAATATCCTGAAATTGCTTCCCTCATCTATAGAATATTCGAGAGCAGAAGTTCGAGTTGGTTTGGTTCAATACATCAGGAATAAGTGCTCTTACCTCGGGCCAATCAGCATCAGGTGTGAAAAAGATATCTCCCGAGACCTTCAAGCCATTTGTGAAATCTAAAATGTTTAGCAATAGATCGGGATATATCATAGTTTACTGAGATGACGGTTGGTGATTATTAGAATTCTCACCGTACAAGTCAACATTGAGCTCGATCCGTAGGTTGACCATATCTGCAAAGAGAGTTTTTTTTTTACTTTTTTGATTTAAAATGAACAATACTAGCTATAGATCGGGATTCACATCTAGTAAATTATGCGCTCAAATGCGAAAAGTGGTGCTGTGAAAGAACATTCAGAAACTTTTTTTTCTTTCGGATCTTCGTTTACTCAAAGTTCTCGCCTTCCATTGTGTCCACCATCGGACATCCGGGGAGAAGGAAATCGCAGGATGGACGGTGATTGGCTGAGTAGTGAAGGGAGGCACGGTGATTCGAATTTCCGTTGTGATATTTGAGTTCTGAATTTCCTTCATTTAATCTATGCAAAGCTCTGTGGTGTGTGAGAGACAGGAGAACCTGGTTCAGACTAAGATTTTCGACTAATATTGGTGAATCGGGAAGGTGTGTGTGTGTCATCGGGAAGAATGAAGTGCCCATCGATCTTTCTTTTTGCGATCACTCGGTAGGCTCGTTCTCTTTGAAAATATGCACTCACTTCCATTTACGAGACGATTCTTGCCTTTCGCTTTCTTGACTTTTCCTGAACACCATTTTCTGAAATTTGGTTTTCTTGAAAAATGCTTATCGTTGGAAGCTGAGTATTTTTATGGGCATTACTCACGTACTTTCTCTGAATAATCAACTAACATTTCCATCTCTTCCTCCTCCTCTTCAATGTAATCAGATTCAATTACGAGTTCTTCTCTGTAATCATAACAGACTGCATTATGGTTCAATTGATACTGTTCATTGATTTCACGTTCAAAAATCTAAAGAAACTCACATATCAGAATCAGATTCCACTTGTTTATCCGTCGATGTGCACTTGTTCTGTCATTTCTCATACTTACATCATTGACGTTCTCTCTTACGTACATAAGTAAGATGATAGAAACTATGTGAAAGAGCTGCGTCCTACTGCCTGTCAACCATACCGATATCGTAAGAAGGTTGAAAGACTAGTACGCCTCCAGGATACGCTAATATTACGAAGGAAAATATCATCAATGGACCACTGCAGGTCCCGGCCTGTTTGAAAACTCAATTATATTTCACGAACTAATGAAGGGTCATGCGTTTTCACACTAGCTATCATAACTATAGCACATACGTGCAAAATTTAGGTCTCATGCTCATTTTCGGTCTCCTTTGCCTCTTTCGTGCTGATTAATCCGCTCATATTCGGATATAATCAAGCAGAAGAGAGGGAAAGGTGATGACGAAAGTTTGCAATAGTACTGCGCGGGACCGGATTTGAACCACCGACCTCGAGAACTGTACCGGCGACCACTGACACTGCGCAAAGCAGCCCATGTTCCTCTCTCCTCTTCAGGGACACAAGAAGAAGAATGAGGCGCTTGAGGCGAGTGAGGAGCGAGAGGCGCGGGAGGCGCGACACCTCTAGGAGGAACGTGTGTTGTCTGAGATTATGGTAGCTCAAATAGAACTGGTGCAAGAGAGTTGAGCTGATCCAACTGGACCTACCATGGCACCGTATTTGCTTCTTTGTAACATTTGGAAATCGTAGTTTGACATTCTCGTTGGTGCTGTTTGCGATGGAAAAGTCATTTTGTATCTCGTGCAATTTTGAATCCTATGAGATCGAATTTACTTCGACGATTCTGTACGGAACTCTCAGGTGGAGAACGTACCTGGGTGTTTTCGGTTTGGTGTAGTGAAAGAGAAATATCGATACACGAGAAGAAAGTTAATTAATTACACGCACAAGGGTAAAATGGAGAAAGGCTATGTAACGAAATGAGAACATCGATTGGTAGTGGACTATGGATTTGCCAGGTTATGCAAGTCCTGTGAGGGATCGGTTGGCGATTGGCAAGGAAGTCGGGGCCAGGAAGGGATGGATCGGGTAGAGAACTAGTGAAGGGAACGTAAATCCAAGAGAGAGAGAGAAAAGATCGATGACTATCCGCTGTGAACGGAAGAGTGAAGAGCGGAAGAGAAGGGAAGAGGGATAAGAGAGAGAGTGGGCGGAGCCAGGCAATGATGCGAGGGAACGCACACTCGAGAGATCGGCGCGAAGCGAAGTGGTCGTGTGCCGTACGCGTTGTTGAGGGGAAAAGGCCACTGGTAAGCAACAATATGGACTGGGACGACCAATCATCCAAGCAAAGAGAGAGCATTTGAAAAGGAAAATACGGGGATCGGTCGTGCCTATTAATTGATTGAAAGTGAAGGGCTTGTGTTATTGAATGGATCTATGGAAAGATGAATGGTGTCTGGGTATCAAATTGATAGAGTTTGGTGCAGTTTCACAGCTACTATAACATGATTCTTCTCTCAATGTATCGTGAATTGATATTATTTTTGATTTGATGAAACATCGATTGATTGTGAATGAAGAGGGAAAGAAAAGAGTAGTGATTTATAGGTAGGACCTGAACGATTCGACACCTTAATCATCCTAAAAAAGGTATTTGTTTCCTAAAAGATCTGTACTTTTAATTCATAAATGCACTCTTCCGCACTGCTCAACTGTGAAGGAACAGTTTGTTCAGGTCACGGCATGCAATAGTGAGAGGTGTTGCAATTGCTAGACTGCAATAAAAAAATAACGTCAACATTTAAAGCAGCGTTGCAAAATTAGTTATACTATGCATTCACTAATTATGTGTATCACATAGAAGAGTGATATAGGAAAAAATATCAAAATGATTTTCTAAATGAGTGGAATCATTTGCTCTTGATTTAAATTGTTGCTCATTTCGGTTGATTCATTCTTGGAAGAATTGTTTGCGATCCCACTGCGCCAACTGATGAACGCTCTAAGAACCTCAGGGTCAGTACGGCATTCCGCTTACTCAGAATGTTTCGAAATAGGTGCAATAATGATCCTCGAAGTCTCTCGGAACCTGTCTGTTTTAGCGTAAAACACAATTATTTTATCTCGTGAAATTATGAATGGAGGTCGTTGTACACACTAGCTATCACAACTATTGCCCAAACGTGCAAAATGTATGGTCTCCTGCTCATGTTCGGTCTCCTTTTCCTCTTTCGTGCCGAATAATCCGCTCATAATCGGATATATTCAAGCAGGAGAGAGGGAAAGGTGATTACGAAAGTTTGCAAGAGTACTGCACGGGGCCGGATTCGAACCACCGACCTCGAGAACTGTACCGGCGACCACTGCCCCTACGCCAAGCAGGGCATGTTACTCTCTTCTCTCCAGGGACACAAGAAGTAGAGTGAGGCGCTTGAGGCGAGGGAGGCGAGGGAGGCGCGCTAGGCGCTATATCTTAAGGAAGCGCGCGTGTCGTCTGATATGAAGGTTACTCATACGGAGTAGGTACAAGAGAGTTGAGTTGATCCAACCGGTTCTACCACGGATAGCGTCGTAGATTCTTCATTGCATCTTTTGGAATTCTTTATTATTTTCGCTGCTTCTGATGAAAAAAAACACAATTCATTTCACATTTCATGCTATTTCAAACATTTTTTTCCTATGAAATTACGTCGAATTCGATTTCTGACCAGTTCCTGATTCTACCGAGATGAAGTAACTATTGCTCAAGATATCGATCTTCATTCTATCACGGGTATCTAGCTTATTTGAAAGATTGAAAGTTGATAAGATAAGCTCCTGCTAAATCCCCAAACCGTGTTCACAAGAGAATGCGGTGAGAAAGAATGACGGAGAAGAAGAAGGAAAGGCCTCTCTGAGAATGCAATCGTTTCGAACAAGTGTGGATGATGTAGACGAGGGAAGAAAGATTTGCATTCACGTCATTACATGTTTCATAACACGCGTGCCTCTAGTCAGATTGCGAAATATTGACAAAACGAGGATTGTGAAATATTGCGAAATACGTGAATCGTGAAACGGGAAGGGAGGGGAGAGGAGATGGGTTGAAGATGGAAAAGGGTAAGAGGGGATAGGGTGAGGGGAAGAGAGGGAGGAGAGGTGAGGAGAAGTTAAGATAGAGTTGGAGAGGGGAGAGGAGAGGTAAGGAGAAGGGAGGAGAAGTAGGAGAGGGGAGAAGAGAGGGGATAGGGAAAGATATGATAGGGGACACGGGAGCATAGGGGAGGAGAGCGGAGAAGAGGGGAGAGGAGAGGAGAGGGGAGAGGAGAAAAAAGTGAGGAAAGTTGTGTATCTCGAATATTCCGACTGAATTGTTGGTATGCTGTTGGTCTCGCTTCACGTGACCAGTAGGCAACCAGTATAATTGTGTGGAGTTTGAGCTAACCACTGGTTTACAGTACTTTGTCCCGTAGTTGACCAGTAGTTAGTGCGTAGGCAACCAGTAACCAGACCAGTAGGCAACATCTACTCTAACCAGTAGTCAACCAGTAGTTGGGAAGCTCTCCACCTACTGGTCAGGGTAGTGCTTACCTACTGGTCACGAGAAACCAGAGCATCTGGTAATTGATAATAAAACGCAATTTTATCTCTCGATATGAAAAGTGGAGGTCGTTTTACACAATAGCTATCATAACTGTAGCACAAACATGCAAAATCTAGGTCTCATGCCCTCGGCCTCGTTCTCCTTTTTCACAGTCGTGATGACAATATCCATTCATGTTCGGATAAGTCACCAGGACAGTGAGAAAGGTGTGACGAAGCGTGGCAAATGTCCTGCACCAGGGTGGGATTGAACCCCCAACCTCGTGAGTACCAGACGAGACCACACGCACTTTACCACTCGGGGCACACTCTCCCCCCGTCGCTGGTCGCTTATAACCTCGAGTGAGGCGCCTGAGGGGGGCGGCGCACGTCATAAAACCGCTCAAACTCAACCGATTTCTTCGGGGAAGGTACCATTCAACTCCACACAATGTGCGCTTTCTAAATTTGCTTATTTCATAGTGATGACGCAATTGTCTAAAATAGCTCAAAATCAACCGTTTCCGTAGGTAAATGTACCATTCAACTCCACGCAGTATGTGATTTCAAAATTTGCATATTACATAGTGATGACGCAATCGCCTGAAATCGCTCAAAACCAACCGTTTCCTCAATTAAACGCACTATTCGACTCCTCGCAGTGTGCACTATGTATATTTTGCAAATTGCCTAGTGATGATGCAATCACATAGAACCGCTCAAAATCAACCTTTCCTTGAGGAAGTGTACCATTCAACTCCACGCGGTGTGCACTTTCAAAGTTTGCCTAGTGATGACGCAATTGCGTAAATACACTCAAAATGAATCGTTCCTTAAGCATTGTTCATCTCCATACCGTGCGCGCTTTCATGATTTTCACATTGCATAATGATGACGCAATCTTAACTCTTTTTTTTCTTTTTTTTCATTTCAACCTTTTTCTTGAGGAACTGTATAATTTCTCTCAGAATAACCCTCTCTTCAAATGGATTACGTGTCATAGTGACCTTTGTGTGTCTCATGTGTCTGGTCGAGCCATTATTCCTCGCTCACAAATCTACGTATACAATGCACAACCAGATGGAAAGTTCTAACAAAAGGAATTCTCACCATTGGTTGCAGAGGACGAGTCGAGGGCGGGAGTGGGACGGGAAGAGGGCTGACCACTCATTGTAGAGACTGGAATAAAAGTGAATTAGGCAAAAAGACACACAAACAACACTGCGCGACAGTGTACAAGCGATCACGACAAGGCCAACACGTCAAAAATGGACGAGGAGAGGGCGCGAGGAGGGTGCGAGGGAAGGGAAGGGGTCAGGTGAGAGAGCGCGGGCGAGTGAGAGAGCACACGCGCCGCGTGACCGCGGGCGTTGCGGTGGGTCAGTTCACTGATCAGCGTAGTGTATTAATTTCAATACGTTTCCTACGCAACCATAAATCTTTTTATATGAATGAACAAATTGTAAAACTTTTAGTGGAATAATCCAGACTGTTTTCTTCCCTCTACCAATACCACTTACACCCCTCATTCTCCTTCTTCCTCCCTCACTCGCTGGGGTAGCGAGCACTTCCTCCTTTCCTACCTCTGTTGATCTCCGATCTCAACTTCCCTACGAAAAACTCCTCTGATCTCCTCTCTACCGAATATTAAAAGACATTTAACTACTGCTTTGTTATTTTCTGAGACAGAGCTTCGAAATATTTATCGCGCAAGGAAAGACGCTGCAGTAATACAACCGGTGAGTGATCTTGCAGTGGATATTGGTCTCAGGGTGTATCGAGGGTTCAATCAGATTCAATTACGAGTTCTTCTCTGTAATCATAACAGACTGCATTATGGTTCAACTTGATACAATTCATTAATGTCACATTCAAGGATCTAAAGATACTCACATATCAGAATCAGATTCCACTTCTATATCCGTAGATGTGCACTTGTTCTGTCATTTATCATACTCATTTGTGAGTGAGATTTGTCATAAAAGTGAGACAAAACCGGCCATGATTCATAATGAGAAAGAAGTGCAACAATCTTTGAACGATCTAGTGAAATTATCGATTGAGGAGGTATTGAAAGAGCCCACAAGCTCATCATCAGAGTAAACACTGTCTGGTACATTTGTTGTTTCTGAATCTGTCCCTTTAGGTCTGAACAAACTTATATTTTTAACAACTTGTGCTTATTTCACTGCTGGGCCGATCTAGATCTCAAAAACCACGCGCGCACTCTTACGGGCGATAGTCACAGAGGAGACGAGAGGCAAAAAGGAGGAACCAATATTACACGTGTCGCTCTTCCTCCCCGCCCGCTCGCTCCTCTCTCCCGGTGCTTGCTTCAGGAACTTATTCGGTTAAGATTCATCCTTGGAAGAACTGTTAATGAATCCAACTGCACCAACTGCTGAACGCTCAAAGAACCTCAGCATCAGTACGGCATTTTTCTTACTCAAGATTCTGGAATGTTTCGAAATAGGTGCTACAATGATTCCCAAGCTTCGAAAGTCGCTCGAAACCTGTCTGTTTTAGCGTAAAACACAATTATTTTATCTCGTGAAATTATGAATGGAGGTCGTTGTACACGCTAGCTATCACAACTATTGCCCAAACGTGCAAAATGTAGGTCTCATGCTCATATTCGGTCTCCTTTTCCTCTTTCGTGCTGGATATTCCACTTATAATCGGATATATCCAAGCAGAAAGGAGGGAAAGGTGATTACGAAAGTTTGCAAGAGTACTGCTCCAGGCCGGAATTGAACCACCGACCTCGATAACTGTACCGGCGACCACTGCCACTGTGCTAAGCAGCCCATGTTCCTCTCTCCTCTTCAGGGACACAAGAAGAAGAGTGAGGCGCTTGAGGCGCTTGAGGCGAGGGAGGCGAAGGAGGAGCGGCATCTAAAGGAAGTGCGCGTGTCGTCTGTGATTATAGTTACTCATATGAAGCGGGTGCAAGAGAGTTGAGCTGCTCCAACAGGGTTTACCACTACTTGCGCTGTAGATACTACTTTATAACTTCTGGAATTCTTTGTTTGGCACATTCTCGCAGGAGCAGGAGAAATCATTTTGAATTTCGTTCAATTTCGAATGCTTCTTCCTATTAAAACACATCGAATTCGATTTCAGATCGGCTCCTGATTCTACCGAGATGAAGTAACTATTGCTCAAGATTTCGATCTTCATTCTTTCACGATCATCTAGTTAAGATTTATCTTTTGAACGATTGAAAGTTGAGAAGATGAGCTCCTGCAAAAATCCCCAAACCGTGTTCACAAGAGAATCCGGTGAGAAAGAAGGAAGGAGAAGAAGAAGGAAAGGCCTCTCTGAGAATGCAATCGTTCCGAGTGTGGATGATGTGGACGATATCACGAGGAAGGAAGATTTCCATTTACGTCATTTAAAGTTTCACAACACGCGTGCCTCTCCTCAGATTTCGTAATTGTTGTATAGGATTCATACTATACAGAATAAGTAATTACGTTAATTACCTATTTAGTAAGCGTACTAAATAGTGTGTGACCCGCCATGTCGTGTACGCCCCAGCGAACTTACCGTATAACCAATAGTCCAAAGCCTACTAGCGGAACACTTTATTCCCTTACACTTCCCATACACCTCTGTCGTTGCGTATTGTATATTTGCGCGCCACCGACTCTAAGTCAAAGAGTTGAGTGGACTCCCGTCGTCCCTGCCTGTCGGCAGTTAGTTCGTCTCTCCTCTGGTCTAAGTATCGCGGATAAACATCTGTTTATTGCTACCACGTCTTCCGTGCATCATCCACAAGCAAGCAGCATGTACAAGTGGCATAGAAGATATGCAACAGTAATATTGACAAAACGAGTATTGTGAAATATTGCGAAATACGTGAATCGTGAAACGGAGAAGGGAGGGGAGAGGAGATGGGAGAAGATGGAAAAGGATAAGAGGGGATAGGGTGAGGGGAGGAGAGGGGAGGAGAGGTGAGGAGAAGGGAAGATAGAGTAGGAGAGGGGAGAGGAGAGGTAAGGAGAAGGGAGGAGAAGTAGGAGAGGGGAGAGGAGAGGTAAGGAGAAGGGAGGAGAAGTAAGAGAGGGGAGAAGAAAGGGGGAGAGGGAAAGATAATTGGGAAACGGGAGCATAGGGGATGAGAGCGGAGGAGAGGAGAGGGGAGAGGGAAGGAGAGGGGAAAAAGAGAGTGGAAAGTTGTGTATGTCGAATTTCTAGGACCAGGAAAATTAATTTGGAATAGCCAAAAGAATCGGAATCAGGAATCTTTGATTGGACGACTATTCGAGAGTAGAGTATTATTCCTATCCTTGGGTGATCGGTCTCTCCAGTCCTTGTTCAAAGATTACATCTCCATCTCATCGTTGTCGAAGAATTGAGGCGAAATTTTATTTTTTTGGGAAATGTTATCGCAAGATTGACTCCATGAATTGTCGATCTTACTCATAGGCCCCCGTGGGAATTGTGAGGTCCCAAGAAGTCTCGAATTCTTGGGACCTTTTCTGTTGGTACCTAAGAATTCTGATGGGACCTCACAATTCCATCGAGGGTATTTTATTTTTCTTGGGACCTCACAATACTTTTGGGATCTCACAATTCTGATGGGACCTTACAATTCCCATGGGACCCCACAATCCCGACAAAGCCGAGCAATTAAGTAATAACTGGTTCCCATAGGAATAACTGGACATAAAATATTCCACAAGCTTGGCACCAGTTTTTCCTTGGGCACCAGATATTACCTAAGAGCCGACAATTATTACGACATATTCACTCGTAAAATGAGGGTATCAATCATGATTGATATTCTCCCCCCTGAAAGGCTTGTAACGTTCTTGACATGTTTTTGAATCACTGTTTGAGACTTTGAAATCAAATTTCGAACCATATTTATTCATGATCATTCTTCTTCTCTTTTTCTGATGCAAACCAGTCCTTTCTCAAAATTCTTTTGAAGATAGGCAGTTGAGAGAGTCGATGTGATGATGAGGCTTGTTTGTAGTAGTAGGTGAACATAATTATCACAATCGTAGTAGCAACCAGTCCGATATTTAAGTACCTGAGCAATGAATCGGTTTATTTCATTTCTGAGCATTGGAACCATGCAAGTTAAGTAGAGTTTTACCAGTTAGAAACAGGGATGAATTTGCATCTCACCACAAGAATTTAATTCCCAACGCTTGAAAGGCTGTTCCCACCAACGACCCTGCTGCGATTCGAGCTACCGTGCTGACGAAATTGGACAATCCTGGAAATCTTTGTTTGTGAAACCATTCCGCAATTCTTTCTCGAAAGTGGTGCGGAAGTGGAGAGAAAATGGTGGACATGTGTGCTTACCATGCCAATGAGCCTGCTTTCTTCCTTCGAGATGCTTTGCGAGAAGTGCGGATGTATGGACGCTAACCAATGGAAATCCAACAGCGAATAGGAGCAGATAGACGATTGTGTAGACAGGGAAAGAAATTGTGGTAGTGGTAGAACACCAGGAGCAATCTGAGAATCATTCAGAGGAGAGTGTCATGATTTTTAGTTCTCACTAGGTTTCTCGATATATCCGTCGTAGAACGGATAAGGAAATGAACCCAGGAAGAAGATTAGACACACGACGAACCCGATGAATACACCAAGTGTATTGGAGACTCTGTAACTTTGAAACATAAATGGAAGCAATTTACGAATCACTTACTTCTTTGCGGTTCCGGTCCAAACATAACAGACGAGAAAGACAAATCCGAGAAAGCCAGTAGCGGAAACGAGACCAGAGGCAACCTGAATATTGTCCGATTGATTGATTGATAAAGTCAAAAGTTTTCAATTTGAAATTTTATTGAGAAATATTATGGACTCAAATGCAGACAAATAGAAGAACTCACGTAGGAATTTGTTTGCTTCGTATAGTTGAACATGTGCGCTATGAAGGAGTTGTTGTTGCTAAAATGAGAAATACAGAGAGATTTTTGAGATAGTAATTAAAAAATGCGCAAAAATCTCACGTCTCTACATTGGCCATGATAATATTTTGCACGGATCGAAAAACGAAGCACAACATGATTCCAATATAGTTTAGAGAAGGAAGTTTCTAAACTCAATTTCATTTCACAATATAAAAAGAACGAACCTCATAATCATCATTGATAGCTTTTGGTCCTTCCTCAGACACAATGATTTCTGAAAATATGATACGTTAGAGTATCAAAAGTATGGCCCACCAGTTTTTCGAGGTTTATTTACATCCGGAAGGTGAAACCAGATCAGCGATGACGCAAGAATGATCAAGACCTGCATAGTGTGATATGGTTTGGTACACACCTTACGGAACAGGTCTTCCTTTTCAAGGCAAACAATCAGAATCGGAGATGTATTGTTTTCATGTTCAGATCTATTGTTTCGAAAATAAAACGTAATAACAGCTCACGATTGCAATCATCGCAGGGATTGTGTACATATCAACGTGAAGAAAGTTTAGGAGGACGAATTCGTGTTCTTCCGCAAGTCCAGAGAGTAGTTGGATAACTGAAATTCAGATTATTTTTAAATCATGGTGCTGCTGGCTAAAAGAAAAGGTATTCCCGTACTCGAGGCACTTGCGACCTGCTGAAACCCACTGCAAAGATAGTATATTTAAAGGCGGATTCAGTCCGGTGGCCCAATAGGATGGAAAAGGAAGGCGATGCCTTAGACCACTGCGCCACTGCGCTCTCATACCTACGATTCTTTACTTACGTGGGCCAAATGCCAATCCAAGCAGCATTGCTGCATCAGAATGAGCTGCCGCAGTAGATGAATCCTCGCTTGCGGTGACAGTGACCCAATAATACTGTAGAATCGAATTGGCACCTTAAATTCCAACTAAATAGGTAAATTTAAATGAAAACTGACCAGCAGCTATTCCAACAAAGAATCTCAGGAATAGTGCGTAATATCTTCTGTTGTTTGGGATATTCCATAAGAAGATATATCCGAGGTTCATCAGGAATATGATGAGAAATGCTACTAATGCCGGTCGACGAAATCCGAACTGGAATTCATACGGTCCTGATTTTCGGTTATTTGCTTCAAATGTGAATTTGAAAATTATCAAATGCAAACAAGGATAGATAATGATTTTGGTGACCTTCAACATTGATCTGATTTAAAAATCACCAACCATTGTTGCTAGAACTCCGAACAGAGGAGCGCTCACAGCATTTCCCAAATTGTACGCCGAAGTGACATAACCAAAGAAAGTTTGATTCAATTCACTATCCATCTAAATAAAATTGCCCATTCAATGAACTTCACTGTCTTATTTCAGGAAGAGGAAAAATCTAACCTTTTCGAGCATCGGAAATAGTGATCCATGGTAAACAGTGTAGACAACTCGACTGATAAAGATAATAATGGCAACTAATCTGACAATCTTCCAATTGGTAACTGCGATACCCTGAATAAGCTTCAAGATTCGGATTGTCTCTTTCAACTGTTATTTATATATCAGACACTGATAGTAAATCAGACATATTATAAATCAGACACTGATAGATAATTTAAATGCATATTCTAACCATGGTTGGTCTTCTTGGCTCTTCTCCTTCACTCGTTAGTTTCCCCAGTGGTGGTGCATCCTCTTCGTAGGAGGGCAAAGTAGCGGTGGAGTCAGAGCTGAAATGTGTATTGCTTCCAAGAAAATAAATTAAAATCAAAAACAAACCTCTCTTCCGTTTTCCGCATCAAATTCACGTCGCGATTCATTCCCATCTGAAATGAGAGATTCTCCCTCTTTTACGTTCGATCATCTTGGAGAATTTGCTTACGCATAATCGTGATTCAATCAGAAAATGTCAACTGGTTATGACGAGAGGCACTTTCTAGAGCATCAAATACTTTCAAAGGTCAACTTTCATCTCAGGATTGCCGAAAGACACGAACAATGAATGCATAAATGCAGGAAAGTGTGTGGCAATTGTGTGAAAACAAAACGAGTATCAGTGAATCTCTAAATAAAATGATGTCGTTGGACGGGGATGGAGAAGAATATGGCGTATACTGGGAAATTTCCATAGGAGAGATCAGTTCCCGAACTGAGAAATATCCAACTCCAGTTTTTACAGGAGAAATACTACTTTGAGTGATTGGATGACGTTTCTCTCAATGGCCGATGTTCTTTCTCTGATTATTAGTCACATCCGTGTCGCTTCTTCTCAATAGCGCGCTCTGAATCACTCACTCCGTTGTACTCCCACTCCACTCCGAGTTGTAGCGTTGGCGTGTCCGCATCCTGTTCATCTCCGCGATGTGGGCCACCACTAGAGGAGAGTACGAGTCACACTCTCCCTCCTCTTACCGACGACAGGTGAGGGAAAAGAGGAGATCACTACTTGGTCATATACGCACACTCTCACCAGAAATGAAATGTTCTCTGAAAGACCTCTGAAAGAAGAATCACTCACTTTTACACCCACATCTTTTGAGTTGCCATAGAACGTTAGATATCGTTCGTGTTCATTTCATTTATGGTCAGACCTCTAAAAGAGCAATCACTCCGTTGTACTCCCAGATCACTTGTCATCTCTGACAGCGCAGTACTAGTGGAGTACAATCACATCAATCTGGTCGCACTCCAATTTTGACAGATCTTCAAGAGATTGTGGAGAATGAGGACAACACCTCAATGAAGAATAGACACTCCGTTGCACTCCCACATCACTCCAAGTTGTCATGTCAGATAGCGCATCAGTACCTTGAGTGTTAGAGGGGAGTACGAGTCACACTTTTCATTCATGACAGACGTGATACGCAAAGATGTACACTTGCTATTCGAAATACAATCACTCCGTTGTTAACCTTCTCTGAGTTTTCACCGACCATAAGAAATCGCTAGATTAACAGACGTTTATTTCTTTAGAAACGATTGCTTGCATTCAATTTTTGTAAGTAAAACACTTTAGAAATCACTTTATCAGATCTTGACGAGTACAAAGGACGTGGTTGTTGGTTCGGGACGTATGACTCTCTGTTTGATGGGGAACCAGAACATTTCCTTGAACTGATCTTGGAAGGATCTGATAAAGATGATGGAAGCGAGCACATTCAGTCCAGTAGTGAAGAATCCCGCCCAATTCGTGAAGACTATGAACCAATCGGGCGCTTCGACCACTGAAATTACATGAATTAATCATACGTCAAATGGGGTCTAGCTGAGCTATTTTGCCGATGTCCCTAAAGCATTTGCCGACGTGGCGTATGAACCTATTTTTTCCATGGTTTTGTTGATTTTTTTTCGGACTGCCGACATGGGTGTTTTCCAAATTCCGACGTCCCCTCTCGCTCAGGCGAGACGTATTTGGCGTATGGTATTAATGATGTAAATCTCTCGTCCTCCTTCATTCACCACTAGCTCTTACTCTGTCTCTATCTCACAGACAATGCAAGAGTAAATGGTAATGAAGTGAATATTAGGTACATTTTCTTGCACATTTTACTAGACAGTTCCTCAGGTTTAGAATTAACTATGGTCAAATGATCGTAGATGGAGGTTGAACTCTGGGTCCCTTTTTCCCCTTCTCACATGCAACGAATCACACATCAGCGCATACCAGGGAAATATTCGGCGAATTTTCACACGGAAAAGGAAGTGAGTGAAGGAGTTGCGCGTGAGCAACTACCGCCTGGTTTCCCCGAGCATGATTACGTGAAACGGAAACACTAAATAGATCAAGCAGGTTTTGATGTTTGATCTTTCATTTTTTCTGGCAAACTTGCATTACGCGCCATTATCAAGCGCTGAATGAGGTCGCTCAGAATAAAAAGGCTTATCAAAGCAGTAATGATTTTACATGACGGACAGCAAGAAGATCACGTTGGTGATTTTTCACAGAGCAGAGCCTAATTCGCCTCGGTGTCCGGATTTTCTGTAAAAGAATAAAATAAATGAAACTCACACCACACCATGGTCAGCACGAAGAATGCCTTCGAAGTGATGGTGACAGCGGGGATGATCGACTGAAGTAGCAGAGAGAAAGCGACCACGAGTTCGTCCACTTTCTTGGTGGGTGAGACGGTGGCTGCAATCAGTAGTATCTTTTACATTCGCAAATCTCTTTCGTTCTGCCGCAGAAATTAATGTTCGACTAATTCTTGTGAGCAAGGTCTCAGGATCACCAGAAATAGAAACGAGGCTATTTCTGATCTGTCTTCCGAATTCGGCACATCACCGGTGTTTCCTGAGAATTGCAGCTCTCGCTTCTCACGCTGATCCAACTGCGCAGGATCACCATTTTGTGCGGGCGCAATCAGTGTCCTATCTCTCTCTCTCTCTATTTCGCATGTTCTCTAGCTTCGTTTCTCGTGAGAGGGAGAAACTCCTTCTTGATTTGAGCGTGAATCAACTACACTGCCTAATCGTTTACAATCTCAAGCTTTGCTCCCCGAGAGAGAGAGAAAATGGAGATACAAACTTACCCCTTCTCGATTTCATGTAGATCAGGAAAACCACAGTGAAGAGATTGAAGAGACAAGCGAGCAGAGGAATGACGAACGTGTAGAAGTTGTAGATCTGAAAGAAGATATTCTCACGTTCTTTCTCCCCTCTTATTCACACGCTCTTTCTCTGTATTTTATGGGATACGTGATACTAGTATTGAGACCAGGTGGGACACATCTCAGCACAAAAGGGAACATCCTCATCATAATGAAGCAATTGTTTAGACGTTGTTTATTTTGAAGTGAACAATAAAGAGTAGAATTGTTTCTGGATCAGCGGCCGCTAGTGGCACTAGTAGCCCACCAAGAAAGGAATGGAGAAGTTAAACTTCGGCTCAGGATTCTTTTGTAGATCTAGAAGAGCTTACCAGAGCCGGAATATCCTCGAGGAAGAAGATGACCGGACTGCACACTTCATGAGGGTAGACAGTGTTCACAACGTACATGTAGCCGACGATTGCGACCTGAGATAAACTGTTGTCATCTTTTTTGTCTGATTCATACGAATTTGTATGTTCCTTCCGTACATGAATCACTAAAACGCTCGAGACTCTCGGTAGTTCAGCAAAAGAGCGTGAGACCCGAGAGGTTTTTCTCAACGTTGATGGCTTACTGTTCATGCAAGAGTGACGCGGGAGGAAGATTTCGAAATACGGAGATGATTAAACAGTCAAGGAAATTACTGAAGCACGTACCAACATCGAGCTGAAGAAGGTAAAAGCAGCGAGAACGAAGCCGAGACCGAGTCGTCGATTGAAGATGAGCGAGAACATGCGGCAGAAGCCTACCGCCTCAAAATGTCAATTGGATCTTCTTGTACCTGCTTTTCAACTACTCGAGACTAAACTTCAGTTGAGTTTCAATGTTTGAATTATTCGCTAGAGTGATAGGAATCAAGAATTGTCAAACACTCACCACCAGTGCGTTGTAGGACATAAAATTGAGAGCGGCAGTGTTCAGTTTCACCATTGAGCACCACATAATAGTGGTATGGTAGTCCTGATTTGTTTTATTCGGTTTGAGAAATGAAGTGAAGTTCGATGACGTTCACGCACAACCACTCAGCGTTGATTAAAATCCGGAGTTAAGTCCGTTCGGAGTTTCTTATTAAATTTCTCAATCTTATGGCAAAACAAACCTCCACAACAGCAATGCTGATCCACGTGTAGAATATGGTCTGCGGTAGAGTGAGTAGGAACTGCGCATAGGCAGAGAAGACGATTGTTGTCTGTGAATGTCAAATTGAGAGATTGGTAATCCATCTTTTCGTGATTATGGAGCTGCATTATGGAGCGGCCCATAAACTATTCTTTCCGGAATAACTGAGAAAATATGAGAAGACATATCACCTTGTAATACTCATGAATCTTCGGTTCTCTCCTCGCACAGACTGCAATGAACAGCACAGGAACGTAGCTGAAGTACATAATCACTGCATTCCGGATGGCGGCAGGACGATAGGAGGCATGGTAGACTGCCGGGTACGTATTGTAGTCGTGCGCGTCGGGGTAGAAGGGAGAAGTCATGGTGGAGAGGTCGGAGAGGAAAGGAGCCGTGGAAGAGAAAACGGCTAGTGGGATCCGGAGGAAGAGAAGAGTTGAGTCAACGATTTCGAGATTGAGTAACTGTCCGCTCCTGGGTCGGAACGGGAAGAAGTGGGAGAAGCTTTAGAGGGGAGAGAAGGACCGCTAGTGATCGATGAAGAGTGAGCAATCCCCTCGACCGTGTGATGACTACGATCCCACGCGTGGCTAAGCGTAAAACATGCCGATAAGCCTCTGTGGGAAATACTTCCAGGAATCAGTTTCGCTTCGGGGAAAGAATGAAAGAAGTCCTTCGAAACAGATCTAGCTTGAAGTTAGAAAGATTGATTATTCTGTGATAATTCGTAATGTGAATGTTCTGTTCTAGATCTCTTCAAGTTGTGTACCAACAGGGATGAATAACGTCTTTTAAAATACTGAACATACTGAATTAAGAACAGTAAATAATATAGTCTTCTCGTACTCTTCTCTAGATCTTTGAAGACGCTTATGCGTGACTACTCAGAGTGGAGTGGAAATACAACGTAGTAAGTGATTCACGGCGCGCTATTGAGAAGAAGCGATACGGATGTGAGTAATAGTCGGAGAAAGAACATCGACCAGAGAAACGTCATCCAATCACTCAAAGCAGTATTTCTCCAGAAAACAAGAGCAATGTGATATTTCACCGATGGTGAACAGGTTTTCCTGCGCACCTTCGTAAATTTCTTTGCATGCCCCATATCGTTTACGCATATTTGTATTTCTATATGCAATTCTGAGAGGAAACCTGACCTTTTGAAAGTATTTGATAAAGTGCCTCTCAGTGGATGCACTCGAGAAACAGATCAGAAATTTCTCATACAGGCCAGAAGAAGGACTGACATTCGATCAGTGGATGGAGATACACAAAGAGATATTTGAGAATGATTTCAATGGATTGGGCGACGGTGAAAAAGGAAGGATATTGCTGAGAAAGATCGATGATAAGGTCGACAAGCAGTTCCGTAATCACATCCGCCCAAAGATTCCCTCTGGTATTGATTTTGATGAGATCGTTTCCGTAATGAAAGAGTTATTTGGAGAGAAGAGATCGCAATTTGGGAAGAGATTGGATCTATTCCAGCTCAAAATGTCTAAGCTGAAGGAATTCTCAACCATCGTGAACAGAGTGTATGAGGATGCGAATACCAGTGAGATGAAACCAGAGCAGATTAAGGCAATGATACTGCTAAGTGGAATAGATCTCCCTCGATACACATCAACTCTGGTCCTTGTGATAAGTCAAATCGCCGAAGAGACACCCACCATGGATGCGATACTCAAAGTGGTGGATAACTACAGGAAACTGTATGGAGATGCTAATGCTGCTACTAATCAAGGAGGACAGGGTCCTATGGTGAACGCAGTTTCTAAGTACAATCCGAAGTGGCACAAGTCCAATCGAGAAAGGCCAAAGACTGGCGATCGAGACGACCTACTCGATGTGGACGAGAGGAGCATTTGAAGGATGCAAGCCCTCATATCAGATCGACATGTTTCAAATGCGAGGATATTGGACATATCAGTGTCATGTGCAACAAGTGGAATCGCACTAAATCGAGGGAAGGTTCCAGAGAGAGAAGAATCAATATGATCTACAGTAACGCGCCTGAAGGGCAATTCAGTGAGGAAGTGAATGTGAATGGTAAGACCATTGAGATGCTGGTAGATACCGGATCTGACATCACCCTTATCTCAGAGTCCAAGTGGAGAGAGATCGGAGCTCCTAAGAGAACGCATGTGCTTGATGCATACCCAATGTGTGCAAATGGAACGAGACTGAAGCTCACGGGAAAATGCACTCTTACATTGGAGATCGGGGGAGATCTTGCTAATGGAGAAGTATTCATCTCTAAGAGGAATGTGAATATTCTGGGAAGAAACTTCGTTGGAAGGTTCTTCCACCTGATTCCAAAGAGAAGTGATACGAACATGCTAACGAGAACATATTCAGAATCAGAAGATATCAAATTCACTTGGTTCAATAAGAAGTATGGAGAGTCACTAAAGAATAAGTCCATAGAGTCAGATAACAGTAATCTGATTAATACGAGAGATGATTCAGAAGTTAAGAACTGTGTAGATAGAAAGGAACTGAATGAATGGAAGGGACATTAGGATAGTGGTAATGACCACAAGGAATGCCAAGGGCATAAGAAAGGAAATGATCCTCGAGTATCGAATGATACCACAGAATGAATCGGATATCAAGCCGAAAGTGGGAAGTAATAGAGATGAAAATCTCGAGAAAAAGAGCATCCTCGATCAGGAGCTCGGAATTGAAAGTGAATTGGTGATGGTTGGAAAGAGTTGGGGCAATAACCCTGAGATAGATAAAGCTGAGACTGGACAGAAGCCATCAGAAGTAGTCAGACGATCGACTCGACTCCGTACTCAGACGAAGAAGCTCAGCATCGACCCAACGAAAAAGTCCTATCGAGAGGGCTGATCACCCATTGTATTTGGATTATTGTTCAGGCTCTCCCCAAGCTCGAGTCTTGGAGGGGAGGTGTTGTATCGTAGAGTTGCCCCTACTCACAAGACCGTGTGGTCGCCCAGTGACTGTGTGTAGTCTGAATCTTTCTGCCTAATCGTGCTGTTTAAATGGATTCAAAATTAATCGCAGTTCTGGAGAGGGTTATGGATAAATAGTTGATCAATCAGTCTTGACTAGTTAGCCTACGCCGAGAGAGAACTAACGGTTGCTCCAGCAGTTATGATATACGCGAATAACTGTCCTTTTGCGCTTATTGAGTCTGCTATTTGCCTAGGACATTGAATATGGAGAAAGTCTTGTCAAATGAAAACAAAAATCAATGAATGATAATGCTTGTAAGTTGAGAAAAGTTCTGACAGTGGGGATAAGACGCGAGAAGGGAAGAAAGTGGCCTATGAGATGTTCAGTTCATCGCAGAATGCGTTCTGAAAAATCATAATTTCGTCATTTCAGGAACGGATGCGGTCAGACTTTACCTGAAGAGAAGAAAGCAGCTGTGTCGCCTCTTTTTCGTCTACCTTGTCGGAATGGACATCGATATGACCAACTTGGAGGTACGAAATGTTTGGATACCATCAAACCGCTTGTTCATTAGCCAATTGACGATTGAGCCAATTTCCTGTTCAAGAAACCATTATTCGTTCACTCATTTCTCAAGCCATCTCCAAGTCAAAATTGTGAAAAAAATCAACTGAATCGGCTAAAGACAGCCCAGCGAAATAGTGTCGACCAGTCTTCTCCGACGATCGATATTCCATATCCTTTGCAGGCCGTCAATGTACTCAGTACAAGCAAGTATACGGTAGCTGAGATCAATCAAATTCTCGTCTCACTTCTCATCGAGGAGAACCGTGATCTGGGCGATCTCGTGAAACAGGTATTCATCAATTTGCAAATTATAATTGGATTAGATATGCTTCAACCTATTAGATAAGTAGTGATACTGCTAGATGTTTCTAGACTTGTGAGATCAGGGTTCTGAACTGATGTTTTGTACCGTTCGTCAATAAATTTATGTTAGAGATGTCGTAACATGTATACATCAGGTCGTGACTCGGGATCGTCGGGTGAACGTCAATCTCGCCGGCAAGTGTATCACGAAAATCTGCGGCACCCAGCTGTCCGAGCTCTTCGAACGATGGCCCGATCGCGTGTTCTCGGAGTGAGTTTAATTGGAAGATCAAACCTTCAGTTACTGAAGCGAAACTTAGGTATTACAAAAATAGAGCAGGCAAATTTCAATGTGGTAGGGTGTTTTTAAGCAGTAGGAACCTTTATGGAAGCTTCCTCGTTGCTTGTGGATCAAATGGGATATGGCAGTATTTTCTACTGTAGTGATCGGCTCAAACTGAGGAATAGGCTTCATTTAAGCAATGATTTGCAGCGATATCATCGATTTCGCGAAGCAGACTTCCGCCCGGTGTCTGCACAAGATCTACCGAGCCAATCCTGAGTCTCTCCATCTCGCTCAGTTCGCAAGCCGAATCGCCTCGCTGCTCGCATCTGATAGTCCGGTGAGATATTTGCCTCGGATTTCCACATAGTTCGCTATCTTGTGCCTTCCTTGCTCATTTCCCTGCGTATTTCCCTTTTTTTAAACAAGCACTTGGGGCCTGCCGTTATGTTCTCCGATCGCACTCTCACACGGAGTGGAATGGGGGAATTGAGGACTGATGACAAAATTTCATTAACTCTCAACGTTTTTGTATGTATCTGAATGTTCACACTGCAGGAGCTCGTATGGGCGGTGGCTTCACTCGTGGAGGAACAGGATAGTCCCGAGCCCTTCAGAGGATGCGTCTCCCCCTCTATCTCAAGACTGTCGAGAATCGTCTCCTGCATCTCTCAAAGGGACGATGAGGTAAATTGCTTATGATAGATCTCACAAGTAATTTAGAAGCGGAGATCTGTCCCTATGATGATATTTGATTCTTGTGAAGGAGGTTCCAAGGCCAATAGTAACTAAAAGTGTACGCAAGTAAACCCTAACAGTGAATTACTGTACTCAAAAGATTAACCGGAAAAAGATTAACTTCTTGTTCGATTGGTATGTTGAGAGAGAGAAGGATTGCGAGATGGGCATAGATGACGATAACCATCCTAAACCACGAGCGAAAAATCAATTGATACCTCATCTCAGGAATACACTGCTACTGCCAAGATGTACTGCAGACTGCTTCGTCTCCTTCAAGTGAGAGAAATATTATAGCTAACAATTTTTTGAAAATAACCGATCAATATTGTCTTGATTGCAGATCCATCCGGTGTGCTCACAGTCTGATACGGAAGTTGTGACGAGATGTCTCGACGCGATCCTCCTTCACGCTGAGATCCATCGCAACCTGGTAAGAACTCATCGCATAATTAGTCTCAATCTAGTACGAGCAAAGCCATATTGCTTTTTCTGTAAATTCGATACGCAAGTCTTCTACATGCGAAATGCAGTATTTAGCCTTTTAGCCATCGACTTCGAGTTCATGAAAACTTTTCAGATTCACTTCTCCGATGGATTGACGACTGTACTCTTCGAAGCGATTTCTCTGATCGTTTGCATGAACTCCAATCATTCTCTACTCGTGCGATCGTTCGGCCTACTCGGAAGATTACTGCATCACTCCAAGTCGAACATCAGGTGAGCAAATAATAGTCAAGTGTTGAAGCAAGACACTGTTTCTATTTTCGTTCCGATTTTTTATTAATGCTGTCGGCCTCTTGCCGTGTGGTCGTGTGGTCGAGTTCAATCGACCTCTTTCAATTATGACCAATCAACCTTTAGATCTCGCGCTCTCGAGACGATTTGCGAGCTGGCGACATCTCCTGTGCTTCTAACGAACGAGGCACTCAGGTGAGCACTGACCGCGAATCCTTGTGTGCCTGGGAAACTAGGGGGTGTGATTTCTACTGACAAAAGACAGAGACCAACTCTAATATTGCAGAGGATTCTCATTCACTGGTATGACGGCGAGTGTGATCGAGGCGCTGTGCCAGAGAGGAACCGTGTCGGACCTATTCCATTACTTCACCACCGATGAGTACAAGGCAAGGCTTGTTGTGACTAATCAAACTTACGATTAGATTCACAATTGCTCAAGTTCCCAAATTGAAACTGATTTCAATCCTTTTAGTCGAATGATCTCTATTCATAATATTATTTATCCGCACATTTGTAATATTTGTGGGTGGGTGGGTAGATGGGGGGAGGGAGAGGGATATGACAATAGAACACTAGAACAGGGCGAGTAGGGCGAGAGTAGGCGCAGATCATCGATTTTCCCACTTGCAGGAGAGACTCATCAAGACGTCGGAGTGTCTCAATTGCCCGGCCGACTGGTACGTCGAGTGCCTCGACAAGCTGCTACTCACTTCGGGAGTCGTCGACGATCGTGTGCGAATCGCCGTTGTGAAGGTGAGAATCAGAGCTTGACCATCTCCACTAATTTCCACTTCGAACTGTCGATCTATTGCATTTTCTTTTGTATTGTAGGATTGTCATGGAGCTCTTGGTTAACCACTCACTTTACACTAAAATGATGGGGGGCGCAAAAAAAGATGAAGATAGTTGAGAATATTTCGCGCCTTTTATTCAACAATCGATTGCTTAAATTACGCTTAAAGAGAAGTCATTTATTGCAGGTAATCCATTCTCGTAGCGACACGATGACAGCATTCAAGGAGAGAGGAAACATGGTGAGTTAAAGGAGAACAATTAAGACTGAATGAGCTAAATCGTTACGTTTAACAATCGTGGAAGTGGATCATTAGATATCACCTCGAGCCAAACGCAATGTTACGCTAATTAAAATATATGTATTTCAAACATTCCAGCAGTCGGTCCGCATCTTCTCTGCTCTCCATCTGTTCCGAGACGAGTTCCACCACGGGTACGGATCGAGAAATCGACTAATTGAACAAAAATCACTAATCTGATTTGATTGAATAGTCAAAATGCGTAGTTCTCTTCCATAGTCTTGCGGGTTACATTGTGATTATGCTTCCTCAAACCTAATCTTACCTCTTTCAGTTGGGATCAAATGATGAGCGGAGAAGCGACCTTCCCTTCCCCCAATCCGATCGCTGAGGACTGCATGATCTCCAAGGTGAGATGAGGTTACGGAATGAACTCAGGATTCAAACGTTGGATAAATGCACCACTAAAGTCTGAGAAAAATGCTCTACTAGTATTGCTCGCTGGTGATATGCGAAAAGGCACTTTTACGGCGAAATTACCTAACAGCAAACTAGCAACGTTCTCTTCTGCTGGCCAGTATCGGCTTTAGTCGCCTGAGGGGAATCGCCTTCCATTCTTCTCTACATTGTAAATTGGGGAGGGGTGCTGTCAGGAGCTATCTGGAGAAGAATGAGGAATCCACCTTCTAATTATCATTGCAGATGGATGCAATCGGCTGCAGACTCTCGTATACAGACGAATCGGGAAGCCTCTACTGGGCGTGCAGAGCGACAGCGGAAGTCGATCAGCCCTTCATTCTCATGTGCATCGAGTGGCTGCCCAGAGAGCAGAAGTACCGCCTGGTCGTGAGAAGCAAGAAGAGCACGGAGTACTGCCAGTACTGGGCCGAACTGCTCACCCTTCTCTTCTGAGTGTCCCAACCTGATTCCTGATACTGTATTGCTACCGTACCTGTTTGTGATTGTAGTTCAGAATGTGTCTCCTCGTCGAATGATTAGCCGTCGATCTTGTTCTCTACACGTATAGTCATTACATGCAATAGCTATACACTTTGCTCTTGTCGTCACTGACTCCGCCACCGTTGTACCCACGCCCCTAATCCTTAGAGTGGCTACTGTAGATTAGAATGTGTCTCATCATAGAAGCCGGCATCCCCTCTCCCATCCTCATCACTAGAGCGTTTACTGTAGATTAGAATGTGTCTCATCATAGAAGCCGGCATCCCCTCTCCCATCCTCATCATTAGAGTGGCTACTGTAGATTAGAATGTGTCTCATCATAGAAGCCGGCATCCCCTCTCCCATCCTCATCATTAGAGTGTCTACTGTAGATTAGAATGTGTCTCATCATAGAAGCCGGCATCCCCTCTCCCATCCTC
>LS518587.1:367234-460196 GCA_900490845.1 Pristionchus japonicus
CCAAAGCCGATGTTTCCGACCAAGGGTCTAATTGAGTTATTTGTAGGGATCGTGAATACCAATTCAACGGTATGTTTAAACTCGCTCTACGATGAAAATGAAGTGACTTATGGTCAATTGAAATTTTAAATCATAAAAATCGATAATATGCAAATTTGACCAAATCAAGTGGATACATCCTAAAGAGTCCCTCAATGTGTCCTACTGACCAACTTTGAACGAAATCGGAGATACAATTTTTTTTTCTGGCGGCCGGCCTTCCTACACTCTTACAGAAAACCCGTGATAAGTACCATTTCTACCATAGGGGATAGCTCATCCTCCTTGCTGATTTGAGAAGCGTTCTCAGTACGGTTTAGCGAGTCTTTGCGGGGACGAATAGTTTATGTTGATTGGTGAAAACTTATATACTGAAATCTCATAGATGACAAGTGATGTCAATTCAACGGGCCTCGTTTATCATCTCATCCATCAACGAGATTCCGCTTTCCAGACTGCCAATCTACTCAGTTCCAACAAGTACACGGAGAAGCAGATCGGCTGCCTCTACATATCCATTCTCTCCGAGTCGGACGAAGAACTGGTCCAGCTCATGTCGCAGGTACTAATCCATTTGAGAATTAAATTGGTTGTCAGAGAGGATAGGTTGAACCGAATAGACCAGTGCTTTGATACACTCTTCTCACACGATTTTCCACTTTAATGTTCCCGGTAATTGGTGGTTAAATGACCAGAGAAATGCTATCAAGTGTGGTAACACATCAGGCGATCTCCCGCGAAGGCTGCAACACGGAGATTCTGTATCTCGCCGCCGAGTCCGTCAGAGTGATGTGTGGAGATGAAGTGGCTGCGAAATTCCGAGATGATCCGGCCTTCCTCTTCGACAAGTGAGTTGAGATTTAAAACGTATTTACTCGCTTAGTAGATGCAAAATCAACGGGCAGAGCCGCTTGAAGCCTGCTTGATTCCCTGTCGAATGCGAGTCTACGCCAATGGACCAATGGACGCCAACGTATTGGGTTGGATTGGATGTTTGATCGTTTGCAGTTGTACGGCAATGCTCTAATACTGATTCACTGCCATCGTTGTGAGCAGCTTATTTAAAGTTTGCGTAATGAGAGAGCAAAATATTTTTGTTGGTTGGAGATTGGAAAACAATCAAGTCTATTGATTTGCAGGCAAACGATCGAGTGTGTGAAGCAGACGGCGATCATCGGCCTTCTCAATCTCTTCCGCACGAGGCCCGAGTGTATCAATTGGTACAAGTACTCCGGAAGACTCGTCCATCTACTCAACGACAGTCACATGGTGAGCGGTCAAAAAGGAACTGTACTTTTTTTCGCCTTTTCGATCACTTCTGTGAATTTAAAACATATTTATATTCCGAGGTTTTGGTAATTCGGGATGGGTTTCGGTGACACAATTTGATGATATCATCGCAGGGAGTGGTGACCTCAGTCTCATCGCTGATCGAGGGCCTCTCGAGGAAGACTTCCGCCGACTACCAGGGATGCGTTTCCCTCTCCATATCGAGGCTATCGGACATCATCCCATCCACACTCAATGACCCTCAGGTTAGAAGGGCGTTATAGCTTCCTGGAATCCGTGTAAAAACTTGAATACGGAAACATACACAGTTTCATGCTCTGGACACTGTTCTGGGCAATGTGTCCTTTGGTGTTCTGTACAGCCTTTAGCTCTACAACATAGGCACCATTTTCTTGATCATATTTGTTGACCAAGCCTTTTTATGGCCCGTAATGGAATGATATGATGATCTCTGATTTCAGGCTGACTGTACTACGATGGAGGCGATCGTCAATCTCCTGAGACTCCTTCAGGTGAGCGAAAGTAGACCCTCATACAGGGATCAAAGATGAAAATGTTATAAGGTCATTGAATTATTGTGTTAACTGCAGGTCTACCCCGCTAACTACGCCGAGGAGGACAGGACGCGCTTGACTTCGTGTCTCGCATCGATCGTGGGCGAGGCGGAGCACAACCAGTGGAAGGTATGGTGATTCTTCGAATAGTCAATCTCATTCTCGATCGAGCCAAGTCTAATCGCTCATCCTTTTTTCGGAAGTATAAAAACTGGCTCCCGACCCGTATGTGATTGACTTCGTATGTGATTGAGCAAAATTGAATGGCTTCCATTTCCCAAACTCTCTTCGCGAAAACTAGGAAGACTCTGCAGGTGGAATCGAATGCGAAGAATGCTTTACTCTTCGAGGCGATTTCCCTAATCATCCACATGGACTCCGACCCGAATCTTCTGTCGAGTACGGATGGATGTCTGCTGAAGCTCCTCTCCAATCGCGATACGAACACCAAGTGAGTCAAGTCAAGGAGTTACCCCAAACAATGTGCTTGGCTCAAATCCAGAGCTGATTCTCAAGTATAATCTGCTCTGCTGAACTAAGGATCGATCAACTTTGGCAACTTTAGGTGCAGGGTGCTCGTGTTGTGGTGCGCACTGGCGACATCGGAGCTGATGCAGAGGGCGCCCGGGGACTTCCACTCAAAGAGGTCGGAGTAATGGATGAATCCTGGCTTGCACAAATCGTTAGAATGAGTGATAATCGCCTAGCGTACAAGGAAAAGTGTGCCATTCTAAACACTAGCATTTCAGATTCGCTCCCTACGAGTCAATGAAGAACCACGGGGAACTAGCCAAACAAGTACTAAGGATGCTAAGCGATGAGAGTATCAGCGACGACTTGTTCGCGCACTTCGAGACGGTTCAGTACCAGGTATGCATTTATGAAGGACTATTCAAGTCCACACTTTTTCGACTCATCAAACGGACGACAAGAGTATACTATTGAGTGCTCAGATTCTCAAAATGTGTCTGAATTCAATTCTAGATTGATCTCTAATATTTAACTTCTCGCAGGACGGACCGACGCAAATCACGGACGGTTACGGTAGCCCTCACGACTGGTACTCATCTCTCGTCGACAAGTTGTCTCAGAATACGAGTGGGGACTTCGTCGCGGGCGAGATTCGATTCCTGGCAGTGAAGGTGAGAACTGAAGACATCCTTTATTTCCAACTGTCTGTCTGTAGATGTTTTGTTGTCCTGTATGACTGGCGTGAACAACTACTTGAATTCGAGGAAATCAAACACTTTCAGGCACTCTACAGGAACGACGAGTCTACGATCGCCCTTCTCGCGAAGTGGACGAAGGTGAGAGAAGTTTACATTTAACCAAATAACAGAATTGAACGATCGTGCGTAGACAAGATTACAAATTACGTCTAATCTTCCAGGATGGCCCCATGTTCACGCCTCTTCCGCTGAGTGCCGATGAGCTGCGGACGAGGTACTGATTAGGAACTCCGGAGTCCCCATAACCGCCATCCATCGCTGACCACCAACCTTGCGAGAAACCATTTCATTTAGGGAATCTTTGAAACACAATATATTTTAGCTCGTTTGTCATGAGAGGTGAAGTAGCACCCTAAAGAATCCGACCATTTGATTCCATTCCACTCGATCTGAAGCAGTCTGATTCGACTCGGATTTGGGATAGTTCTTTCTCATAGTCTTGAAGGTACCGTGGCTCTACGGTACGGTGCAAAGACGATAAGCTTAGAAAGGAAAAGGGTCCCACTATCATAACCTAATGTATGGCCATTGCAGATGGATCCGTTCGGACATGTGCCATGTCGAGAAGGTCATCGGTACGACGAATCCGATCGATCGAGCGGCCATCCTGAACAAGGTGAGATAATGTTAAATTCGAGACCTAAAAAGAGGTCCAGAAGCAGTAGAAGTGAGTAGGTGTAGAATCTGGGGTCGAGCGTTACACAACTAGAATCAACATTTGAGGTGGAACCTGAATCTTGAAATAATTTTAACATCTGCTTAGATGGTGCTAGGAGTTTGATAGCTGTTTCCGGGGAAGTATTACGCTGTGAAACTAGTAGTGAAGTTATTTGCAGGACACTAACGCATTCACATTGTGATTCCATACATTTCAGCTGGGCAGACTGGGTCTCCATCTTGTCGCTGTCGACAAGGACACGGATCACTTCGATGCGGCGGGCATCTTCCGTCACCAGGCAAAGGACGTTCCCGTGCTTCTCTTCCTGAAGAAGAAGAAGGAAGAGGGCCAGTACATCATCTACATGCGATGCATCGACAAGAATGTGGCGGAGACTCTGGCGGAACTGGTCTCACTTCGATTCTAGGCCTCACACTGTTCTTGCAAACCCCCGTAGTGTACGGTAGTATCATCGTTGTGTCAAATTGTTTCACACACTTTATTGTCTGGTGTTCACCACTAGAGTGTTCTGTAAATACGGTAATAGTGTCCTATGACTCCTCCTCAATCTTGCCCCGACCTTCTTCCATAGTTGGTTCCCGTAGATCACAGTACGCCTCTTGCAAATATCATTAATGTACGGTAGCATCATCGATTTGCATTATTTTTAAATGTTCTAGAGTTTTATGTGATTACGGTAGTAGTGATGTGTGCAGTAGAGCATCTCTGTTTGGTATAGACACAACCCCTCCCTCTGACTACGCCCCATTCTTGCCCCGCCCCTCTCCCATAATTGGTTCCAGTAGATCTTGGTACGTGCAGGTGCTTCCTCTTAGCCAAAGACACGCCTCCTTTCACTTCCTCGCCATCTCGCAAGCCCCACCCGCTCAGCCCCGGTTCCTTCTCGGGTAGCTCTGAATCGGTGTTGGCCAATTTTCTGTTCTGTGATGTTCTTGCTCCGCCTCCTCTTTCATAAATGTTCCCCCGAGATCTCTGTTAGTGGAGGTGCTTCATCTTAGCCAAACCCACGCCTCTAGCAAGCCACGCCCCCCCCCCCCACAGGCCACGCCCACTCAGCCCCGTCTTCTTGTTGTACTGTAAGATCGACCTCTTCTAGGACACACTCATCTCCATACCCCTCCCCTTGCTCCGTTCCATTCTAATCACACCCCTTCCCTTAGATGAGCCTCCATCATGTGTTTAGGTTTTTCTACTAGATCCTGTCATTGTCCCTCCCTCTCGTAAGCCCCGCCCACCCAGACCCGTTCTCTTCTCGGGTACATTTGAATCGACGATAGCCAAACAGACTACTGATTTTGTGTGAAATACTGATCTCTCGTTTGCTCGTATTTGATTGTGTTTGGTTGATAGAATAGTTAGAACACGGTAGCCTCCAGGCAAGCAGCTTTCTTTTTCATGAAATATTTAATGCTATTCAAGTTTATGTAATAGAACGGGTTCTTGTTATAAGTCTGATATTAGTCTGCTCAATCCGGTTGTTTTGAACCATGCATCCATCCTTTATGCTTCTATGTATATGTTCCAAATTACTCGCCCATTTCTGACCAACTGTAGTATTCAAAATGTAATGTACTCATAAAAATATTTCTGAAGTTTCTGTCTTGGTAGTATTGCTCAAAAGACAATCGCAGTAAATAAGTCTTGTTTCGACGTCTCCTCACTTATGGCTGTGACCTACGTAAAGTATACTCCAATATCTCAAGGCAATATAGTGGGAACCAGCTCTAGACACTAGGAACATCACTAGACAATTTTGTGTAACAGAGGATATTAGGCGGTCTGGTGTACATCTTCTCAACTCCATCTTGGGATTCTTCCTGTTTCGTTTCAAACGGGTTTCTCAAACGGACCTGACGTACTCATTGTTCGGAACCTATAGTTTCCTGGAAGAGTACCTAACCCCCATCCTTTGCCGACCACCAGCCCCACGTTAGGCGATCTCAATTCAGGAAACTCAGCTATTCTTCGGAAGAGGATAAGTGCCCATTGTTCAGGGGTTGTTTCACAAAGGTTAACTATCCGTCCCCAAGTTTACCCCGTTCACCCATCCCTTATCCCTGGCCAAATTTCAAGAATGAGAGTACGATGTGATTCATTACGACGATTAGATTGATGCGGCGTTGCACTTAGTCATTTATTTGGGACAGAACTATAATAGTTTATCGGAGACATGTTTGAAACAAGACGAGTTCACTGTGAATGAACGTGCACATTGAACGTGAATTTTAAAACAACAAGTTCTGAGAGCAACAGTAAAAACAACCAGTAATGTGTGGGCCAGTAAGTAAGTACATATCGTAGCCCAACAATAGATGACAATTCGAGAAGGGACAACAAAATTCGACTAAAAACTGTATGCTAAATTCTGAACATAAAGTGTCAGCACTTGAATCAAATTTGGGGATTTCTCACAAATTATATACAAGCAAGGGGAACAAACAGAAAGAAACAAGACACACCTGAGTACCGTAAACTCATGAGGTGGTTACACCACAATATCGCGGGGAAAACAGTTATGATGGTCTCTCAGTGATCCGATAGTAATAGGATTCAGGACAGGATAGCGATGAGCTCCTCTACCTTCGAGGGATTAGACTAACCTAACCTAAACTAACCTGAGGCTTTGTGTAGGTGAGTAGGCACAAGCCAGTGTCCAAATTGCAACAGACTGACATATTAGAAGTCGTCGGGACACTACTTCGCATTTGGACCTGGGGATCAAATGACAACACACCTTCTGTCGTATATCATTAGATCAGCAAAATTGCAGTTCCCTTATCAGCCATAGTTGACACTTGTGGTGTTGTAGGCGGTTTCGAAGTCAGTTCTTACCGTCTCCTGATTACCATTGACTTGTCATACTATATCAGAAATGATAAAGGAAGCCTTTTATTTCAATCCACTTTTGCAGTCAATGTGATCCATCGCTGTCCTGTTCATATCTCGCCACTGCGACTGACGCGTATCCACAATCAAAGTAATAACAGAGACTATTGGATGAATGGTCTTTCATTCGATCTCGTCATGAACCTTCTGGTAATTCGACGTCAATCGCGAACCAACTCTCTGCAACTGGACTGTAACGTATTGATGCGACTCCTCAATTCGTTGCAATTTTACTTTTCCAGATGCTATATACTACGCAGTCCTCTAGCAGTGGTGTATGGGGGCTCACTTGATTGTTTGTTTTTATTTTTGGTCAAAAAACAGAATATGTGAGATCACGAATTTGTGAGCTATCTTTCCAATTTCTTTGCCATATTTTTGCAATTTGCTTCTCTCAATTGCCAAGACTATGTACAAGATAAGTGTACAGAGTGGCTGTCTCGATTACACACACGTCTTTGTCTCAATCGTCCTCGCATTCTCTCATGCGTATCAACACTTCCTCATCTGAACGATCCTATCGCTCCTCCCACGTGCTATTATTAGTCCCTTTGTCATTCTCGATCGAGCACTTCCACTCGTGATGAGAAGGGAGAGAATGGGTGATTAGCTCACAGATAAGGAGAAAGAAGAAAGAAATTCTGCCCACTCGGTTTTTACGAGCAGACCATCTCTGTTTGCGCTTTCTCTCAATCTTCTCTATTTCATTGGGAGGGGAAGGGAGAAGGTTGGTCACTGCAAGAAAGATGAGCAGAGTGGTGTCTCATTCATTGACTCAAGTTCACATTGTGCTACTTTTTCGCGTTTGTTGTGACCTGTTTTGCTCCTAATTTGCTCCTTTTTCATATTCCTGCACAATCTCACTCACTCTGATACCAATGGAGGAGCATCTGAATTGGAGCTCCAAATTCGAAGAGAAATGAATGGTGAGAGTTTCACCCGTATCGCAAATTGTTGTTGTTGGCTCGCCAGTTGGCCGTCAAAATGTCATGAATTCATGGAGATGCATGGGGAAAATCATTGATAAAAGCTGTCATTACAGCTCGAAACCGATGACGGCATAGTTTTTTTATGAAGGGAAGATGTGAGTGTGCACCTTGATTTGCATTGCGCCCACTATCAACCTATGCTCGACTCTAAACGATTCCCAAACAAGTCTTGAGAAAAAATCTTGTCTTGTCATGAGAATCAGAACTGATCTTTGTTCTCTCAGGTGAGCCACGAATGTCACGGAGAAATGGTCGTCGGTGCAAAGCTCTGTGCCAATTATGAGTTGACACCTCGCAAATACTGCGGATAAGCGAACCTTAAAGAAGAAGGAACATTCATCTACAAATGACGATTGGATTTGTATAATTAATGTTATTTTTGTTCCCCGAGAATAAAACGTAACGTTACGATACTCTTGTACAGTCATGATAAAAGCTTAGGGCTTATTTGAACAACTTTAATTGGAGCATTCACTGGTTTGTGAATTCTTGCTGTGTACTAGATTCAACACAAAACACAACATATCATTGATCACTCATTTCTTCTCATTTCACCATTGTCAACGAGTTTCGTCAGTAGTCGTGAGGCTATTTCGTATGTGGCAATGAGCCTTGCACCGGGTACCATTTCTCCGTGACATTTGTGGCTCATCTTGAACCGATTGATCATGCTGGTACCCTGAAATACACGTGATTTTCTTCGCTCTTCTTATCTGCACACACTGGCTGATATGAGGGCGTGTCAAACTCCGACTAATATGTCTCTCGTCCATAGCAGGAGGAAGGATTTTACATTCATCGTTGTGACTTTTCACTTGCATTTCGCTCTTGTTTCATCAAATTTATCCTAATTTACGTATTCTTCCAGATTTCTAGACAATCTCAACATCTCTAATGGCTGTAGAGAAGAATCTGACTGAAGTTCGACAACACAAACACTGCTTAGACACGCGTTCGTAGGGTGGATTTGAATGCAAAGAGTAAGTCCTCACTTGGCCCATGGGCCGTTTCCATGTTTCGAATGCACTGTTGATGCTAGTTCTGCGTCTGAAATGCAAGGGATTTATTCGATTTCTGGTACCTTGCATAATCGCGACGAAGAAGAGGGGAAGTAAGGTTTTCGAGGTGATCAAAAAACACTATTTTAGTTGCGGATACTGAGGATGAGACTGCGGACGAAACGACTTCCCGTGGATAGAACGGCGCTAGAATTGCAAGAACCGCCACCCATCCACTTCACATTTTAAAATGTTTTATGTAATTATTGTGATAAAAACAATGAATGAGTTCATTCAGTCTCTCAGTACACGAGTATTCACGCAAGAGATCTTGGAATGCATTCTATTCTGTTGACTACTGAGATTCAACACGAGAAACATCTATTCCAAATCTTCCTCTCAGTCACACTTGAGAGTGCATTGCCAAGGAGACGTCTCTTCCACAGATTGATCTTCGATTCCGGCAAACTTATCACTCACTATACTTTCCATCCTCTCAGCAGAGACACTGTGCCGATATCATTCGTCCTTCTCTGTGTCTATTTTCTAGTCAGTTGAGAAAGGGGGGAAGGTGCTTATCACTCTTGGAGAGAAGAGGAGGAAGAGACTCGTTGACTCATTTCTTTGTTACCTTTAATTGTATTCTTCCTTTTTTTTCGTTTTCAATTGTTGCTCGTTTGCCTTACATTTCAAACAATTCTTAATTCACTTGTTGCTTACAGAATTTTACATATTCTCACTCACTCAAATGGCGATGGCAGCGAATCAGAAGAGGAATCTAATCAATGCAGGATGAATGGTGAGAGTTTACTCATCTTTCAAAGTGACAATTACCAAATTCAGGTTCTGATCTAACGCTCTTCAAGCAGCAGTAATGAGCCATGTGCGGGTGAGTTCCTTATTCTACGTTTTTCTTACGCGCTTCTGATTTTGTAATTCTTCTGCCCAACAGTCGAAGGCTTGAAAAGGTCTTGCACTGTTCAATTTCATTCCAGATCACGAAGCGCTGCCCAACATATTCAACAAGATATTCGAATCAGCCTTCTTCATACTGTTCGCAGTCATATGTGAGTTTTTAGAGAGTATCGTCCCCTTCCTCCTGTTGAAATTGCAAGAACAACCGCATTTCAGTGGATTCAATGACAAGATGGAAAGAAGAGAAACAACATCAAATGTCTGTATCCTACAACGCACAATTTGGAGATTTTTTTTGTTTTTTTGTAACATTATTTCGCTCAAACGAAATAAAGTCTTCATGCAGACGATGTTATGGAAGCACATGACAATTACAATACAACAAACTGAGACAGGAACAAGAACCGGGTTTGGTCGGCGATTTCAACATTCATTTGTCCTCTGTCCTCATTTTGTTTCACGCGATTCGAAATGAACCATCTCCCTTCGATCAATCGTTCTTTCCACCCATCCTGTAATCTGATTTGGGTAGAGAAGGCACAGGCCATCACGATTTCTCTCTGTGTCTGATCTCTCTTTCGTCATCCACTCGTCACAGGGAAGGAGGGGTTGATCAGTGAGCACTAGGGAGAAACGCCCATTGTGTGATTCCTTTACTCTTTTATCGTCCCTCAACTCCGTTTTGTTTCATATTTCGCATTCATTTTCGCGAGTGTGGTTCTAATTCGCTTGATTATCTACAGATTTCTGCACAATCTCGACTACCCAACGGACATGGCGACGAATCATCAACAATCAGATAGAGAAAGGTCAGTTATATGATTTCAATCGTTTAGCAGATTCAGATTCTATTTTCACATTCTGCTACAAACCATTCACTTTCAGAAACAACACGTGCCTCGACATACGCTAAAAGACTTGACAAGGTGAGTCGGTTTTTTTGTCGAAAATGTGCGATTTGCTAGTTAATTTGACCCTTTTCAGCTATTCATAGCGTTGAATACATATTTGAAGCTGCCGTTGAAAGGAAATGAAGAGATGAGCCGAAGCAGCTGGCAAACTGACCTGACAATACGATCGGCCACTCCCGCCAACCATTCACTTGTAAATTTGTTGTTAATGTGATGAATAGTAAACGATGTTTTCAATGCACGAGTACTCACAACCAATGCTGATGGGAATGATAAATGAGCAATGGTGGGTAAGCAAAACAGAGAACATTTCAAACTGCACACTTTCCCTTGTGACTTTTTGTGTCTTCCCTCCATCCCCCTTTCATCACTGTCTAATTGGGCACAAAACGTGATAATTGCACGCCTTTTCTTCATTCTTATCACTCAATCATTTGTTCAGCGCCTTTCCGACTCTGGCTTTACTGTGTCGGTCGTGTTTCCCTGTAGTTCACACTGAATTCAATGATCGCTGTTCAATAATTGACAGTGATTCCCTTCCCGTGTGCTCTTTATCTCTTCTGTACTCTACAATCGGCTAGGAGGCACGCCCTGTCACGATTCATCCTCTCCCAATCTCTTCTCTCTCGATAATGTTTGCTTTCTCGTCCGTATTGAAAGAGGGAGGAGCGAGCAGTTGAGCAGGAATGACCACTAGGAAGTAGGGGAAGAACCAAAAGGGGATGGTAGCGTCACTTGTCGTTTGCTATGAATTTCATGCTCATTCGCCATTCTGTTCTCGAATTCTTACAAATCATTCATTATTGCAATATTCTTTCAGTTTCCTGCACAAACTCGACTACCCCAACGGATATGGTGACAATCGGCATTAGAATTCAACAGCATTCAGATCGAGAAAGGTCAGTTATCATATTTTAATTGAGTTTCAACTTCCAATACCTTAGTCAACAACAAAACTTCACTTTCAGAGATTCGCCGTAACCTGAGCTCGAAGAGTGAACAAGGTGAGAGGAAAGGAACTGGATCAGTTTGCCAACTGGCCTGACGATGAGATCGGCCACTCCCGCCAACCATACACTTGCAATTGTATTGTATTTTTCTCGTTCTAATGAAGTCGCCAGTAAACTATGCTTTCAATACAATTGCTGATGGGAATCAAGTACTCGAAAGGGGCGCGCCAACAATTCATCCTCAATGGTCATTCTTGGGTTGAAAACACAGAGAAATATCGTCACCACAAACTTTCAATTGTGTCTTTTTGTGCCTTCGCTCCATCTCCCTATCATCTATGTCTATTCGAGCAGATCACGTGATGACTACCACTTCTTCCTTTTTATCACTGCATTGTTTGTTCGGCCTATTTCCCGCTCTGGCTTTTGCGTATGGGGAGTATTGAACTCAAATACATCCCTTTCCATTGTTGAAAAAATGATAGTTATCTACCGTTCCCAATCAAAGGCTCCATTGTTTCTTTCGTGTACTCTGCCACTGGCTAGGAGGCACGCCCTGTCGCGATTCATCCTCTACCAATCTCTTCTCTCTCGATCATGATAGCTTTCTCGTACGTATTGGGAGAGGAGAAAGGACGAGCAGTTGAACAGGAATGACCACTAGGAAGTAGGGGAAGAACCAAAAGGGGATGGTAGCGCCACTTGTCGTTTGCTCTCCATTTCATGCTCATTCGCCATTTTGTTCTCGAGTTCATACAATTTATTCATTATTGCAATATTCTTTCAGTTTCCTGCACAAACTCGACTACTCCAATGGCTGTGAAGATCAATCTGTAGGAAGACAAGCTAAGAATGAGCTGAAGTGAGGTGAGCCAATTAACAAGGGCTTAAGACAATTTATTGCCTTTCAGGTGGCCGAAAATCATTGTTCTAAATCCTTTTAGTCAAGGGACTCTTCGATCTTTTCAACGCGATGAAACGTAAGTTGATGATGCGATTTCAGTACTGATGGTTTCTTGAAAGTAGCAAACAATCCTAATTTCAGTAAACGACGCTGGCTGAAGACAAGACTTCATGTGGCAGTCCTTTCTCCCGCCAACCATACAATATATTGTAATTGATGAGATATTTCACTCGTTCAAACGGAATAAAGTCGATAGCTAATGATGTTGTTAGTACAATCACAAAAGAAAGGAATCACGATAGCACTAGTGATTATCGCTTGGTTGGCAAACACCGCCATTATTCCGCTCAAGATTCTTCATTTTATCACCTTGTAGTTTCATCCCCTCTCTATTGGCGGTGTCCTCACTTCTCCATTTCCCTCTTGATCTATCTTTCTTTCCACGTATTTCCTCCTCTCCTCTGCACTATTAAGATCCCTAGCAGGCACGGAGTGGCACAAATCGCCCTTCCTTCTCTCCTTATCTCTTTCGATCAACCACTATCTCTCGTTAGTAGGAGGGCAAAGGAAGGGACGATCCCTGGCCACGTGGAAGGGAGAAGAGAAAGGGATGATAGTGATAGTGATTCGGCCTCTCCACATCACTCTTTCACATTCACTTGTTGTATTGTTCGCGATCGAGTTCATAATCCTCAATTTTACAAACACTAATACAGTTTCCTGCACAAACTCAACTTCCCCTACCATGGCAACCGAGAGGAATCTGAAGAGGAGCTAGCAAGGAATTCAGCATGCATCAATCGTCAGAGTTAGTCAATCGCTATATGTTAGTAGCCGATTCGGTAATTTGCACTTCAAGAAGTATATTCGACTTCTTCAGGCACGTCCTGATCTACTTAGCCATGACGTGTTCGAAGACTGAAGAAGTGACGGTACTGGAAACTTTTCTCCTTTCCGAGAAGCAAGCAAGGATAGCATCGATTGCGGAAGGAGATTCAATAATGGCCAGTTTTCCCCAATTTTTTCTCTTTATCCCCTATGCGCAATCATTGACCAGTGAAAGTGCTGATACGGCACCGTCATTCTTTGCTCAGAGACGAAAATGGTCTCAGAATGATCAAACTGATCGAAAAAGTAATATAAGATTTCAGATCGAGTGAAGACTATGGAGTCAAGCCCAACAAGATACCAGCTTCAATTCTCGAAGTGTTGTTTTAATGTTGTTCGATGAAGATAAAATTCTTATTGGAACTGGAACGATACATTTTTTCATGGCCAAATGATACACACTCTCATGCTTCATCCTTGGATCACATCACCACACTCCTCATGAAATAGTGACGGTCTCTGACACAAACAGCCGCACTCCTTGACCCGTCGTTATTTCGCTGATTCGTTAGAAAACGGCAGTAACCGAGGGGAGATGAGAGGAAAGTGGGAATTAGGAGAGAGAGGAAGAACATCAGTGATCACGCCTTCGGTCTTGGAAGCGAACGAAGTTGAACATCACGGAAATCTAAAGTTGCTTGGATTAGTGAGAGAAAGTGGGGAGTGTCGTTTGAACTAACTGGAAACTGCACTAGGATACAGCCTAACAGTATCCGGTATCTTCCGAGCAAACATCTAGCCCAATCAGCTCTTTCCGCCAGCCCAGTAGAGTGAACTTTAGTCCTTGACCCTAATCGTTGTACCTGCTCTGCAACATTGAACGAAGTTCGCGAATGGATTGCTGATGATTCTGAGCGATGGACAGACGAAGTCAACTCCGTTTGTCTGAAAATGGAATAATTTTCAGAACATTCGATTGTCACTACCGTAATTGAATTTTTTTGGATTGAGTATGCTTAATTTAGTTCCCAAAATAAGTTAGGAATGTATTTATATTTACTAAAAAGGTCATCGGAAAAGATTCGAAAGTCAGAGACTCCCGAAAGGAAAAACATTGATTTGGAAAAGGATTACGATAGTCTGCTGGAAAAGTGCCAACGATGAGTCAGCACCAATCCAGGGTTAGAAATGGCGAAAACGTACAAAAACGGAAGAGGAAATGAAATTGAATTCTAAGTACTCACAGGCCTTCGGGGCATCTTTAGGTCCGTTTTGGAGGAAGAGATGTGATGAGGAAGAGTGTGAAGAACGCCAGCCTGAAGTATTGTCTGTAAATTCTAATGAAATGATACCAATACGGCCCGGAAAAAAAGGGTGTGAACGCATTTCTGAGCTCATACCATGTGTGTATCACTCGCATTCGCGTAATTTAACAGTTACAAGATGTCAGACTACCAAATGCTTCGAAAAGATGTGTTGACCAATTATACGTTTCATGCGAGTTCATGACTGGTTAACCATGAATCAACGTGTTCGACACAGTCTCAGTTCGTTCCCAGCTTGCCTATCGCCACAACTTGTGGATAATACTCACTTTGACAAAGATATCATGTCCCGCGTGCAAGTCAGTGCGCATTAGTCATCATTAGGCATCCTAGGAGTGAGTGAGCAGCATCGGTTGAAGGCTGAAAAGCATTAGTTAGACTTTGTTTTACCATAGTTTTAACCTAGCACCGACAGTCGTGGTCAAAACTGATTGGAAATTAGCAAAACCAGTGACGCTAACAATTCACTCGCTTTTAGGACTACGATGAGTGCCAAAATCACCAACCTCATTGTAGAATGATCCATTGAGTCGGCAGTAATGTCGTACAGTCGAGAAATTCGTTCTGCAATCGGTAGAGACGGTCTAGTGAGCATCGCATCGATTGATAAGAGTGAGTGTGAGCATGGCTGACAATGTGTGCCCACGAGTGTGCGCCTTATCTCCGGCCCCGGTTTGGGTGTGTTTCACGGTCGTCAATGTGCGGTTCTTTCTACGGAATTAACTGGATTTAGTTTATTATCATTTAGGTAATCAATAAATAATTGAATACTAATTAATCCCTGAGGAAATTCGGGCAACTCTCCGGAGAAAGGCGTCAACTGCCATCACACTGGACTTCGAAAATTTCAAATATATATTTCTTACAAGCAGAGAACAACGTCAAATTAGTACTTACATCGCTCAATTATTAGTAAGCACGCTTCAAAAAATTTTTCGTTGAAACGCTGACTTTTATTCGGTTACGGAATCAAAACGAAGCTCACGGAGTTGAGCGACGGTCAAATCAGTTAGAGTATGGTTTCGGCGGAATATAGACAACGTCAAGCAAAATATCGAACGAAAGACCCATCGAAAGATTACCCCGTCTTCGATCCGTACTCATGGTATGAACTCTGACGCCAATCCTTTTGTCCATGACAGACTCCGAGTAACATTATCAGCAAATCCCCCGTTCTTTATCCCTTGATATCAGCCACACTGTTTTCTGCGTGCCTTCGCAAAAAATGGCCTCTCCGTTGTTCATTATCTATCACTGACCGAGGAGTCATGGAGCATGACTAGACTATTTTTTTAGAATCTCGCCCGATTATGACTGCGAGATAGTGTGCACGTTTGAGAGAGCTGATCGAAATCCTTGTCAGTCTGCATGTACGGCTAAAGGTAATCTGCCCTCTCGATCCACAGCTTCTCTCATAGGTCAGAGAGCCATATCAGCACATTTGGCCCCTATAAAAGCGGTGGCTATGGTGATAAGCAACCATCATCATGCGATCTATCTTCTTTCTCCTTCTCTCTCTCATTCTCCTCCTTCTGCTAGTGGAGTGTAGTCCCCATCGTGAACACGTGGAGAGAAGATCTGACAGGATCAATCGAGAAGCGGAGTCGGAGTCAGAGCCGGAAACCAAGCCGATTGTGATCAAGGACCTTGAACGACATGTTTGTGAACTGCATTCCTTTTTTTAGTAACTGGTCTAGTTTCAGTATCGCTGGGAGTTTTACGAGAAGCATGAGGATCTCGCATTCTTTGTATGAGAAAAGGTTGATTATATCGATTGAACGAACCACATTCCAGCTTTGTGATTACGACACAATTATCAGTGTTGCAAAGTATGTGCAAAATAAATTCTGTCCTCATCAAGGTATTCCATAATTTACTTCTCAGTCTGAATTTGCAAAAAATTGCAGTTATTCGCTTCAAAGACCATGAAAGGGAGCACAATTGCGAGAAGAAGATCGTCCTCGTTAATTTCAGAAGTGTTTATTATGCATTTTGCCATAAAAAATACAAGATCTATTGAATGAAGTTGTGTAATTGTTGATAAATGTGTGAATTCTCGAATCAACTAATATTTCGAAATCCTTGCACGTGATAAGAACAGAGGACAACAAAGACAGATGAGGAAAGAGAGAAGAAAATTATAACAAATGATTAATTACCTTGCATTTCACAGTTCATGTAATCCTTAAAATTATTCTGAACATCCCCAACATTTTCCCGTTCAAGTTCCTTCATCTTTGAACTGTCTCCGTGCAATGCTCAATTCTTCATTCAAAGTGGCTCTTGGCGCTTCATCTGTTTCACTCGATTGACATTCAGAAGACGAATAAAAGGAAGAAGCGGCACTTCTTTACATCCTCCCTTGAGCACGTCCTTTTTCTCTTGGAATTTCGCTCGCTTTCTTATCAACGTTTCGAAATATTCCGTAGCGCACTGCCTATGCCTATTTCATCCCAGCAAGTATACATTTACAGAGATGAGGAGCCTCCTCGGGTTTCTCTTCCTAGCACTGCTCTTCTATGCAGTGCACACTCATCCGCCCTGCTCCTGTCAATCATGTTCGTTTAGTGACAACTTTCTAACATTTTAATGTACAGTTAATACTGGCAGAAATATATCATGATATAAAAACGGTGAAACTATTCAATTCAGCATGTCGCGACTGCCCGTTTCCCAAATACGAGCTGTCCAACGTGCCCCAGAAATACAAGAATTGGGAGAGCAGCGAGTTCCATGTCGAACGCGGAAAGTGCGGATCGAGATGCGATCGGTGAACTAATTTCGCATATGCCCATGCTAAACACAACAAAACGTTATGCAAACAGTGAAATTGCAGTCTCTTCTGCAAAGAAGTGGGCGCGATAATGTTCGTTCGCGGAAAGGTCGTAACCCACTTGACGTGCTCGCGATATCAGTGGCTCTATGGAACCTTCAACCAGCACACAACGGACAGCGCCTTCTGCGTTATTCGTGAGAATTTTCAGCTTTTACACACCATTATCTGACAAAATCTGACAAAATGTACGACCTTCAGCCCCATCCGAGCCCGGCAACGGACTTCCCGGTCCTCCCGGTCCTCCGGGACCAGAGGGCCCAACGGAGAACCGGGTACAAACGGGTCAAATGGCGAACATGGCAAGGATGGATTGCCAGGGAACCCGGGGCAGCCCGGAAAAGATGGTCTCCAAGGGTTGCAAGGACTGCAGGGAGTTCAGGTGCTTCCGGGTACCCCGGAACAGAAAGGAGATGCCACCTGATCGCATCTAATTAGGTAAAGGTAGATCATCCTAGTGCGCTCATAGTTATGGCAGCGAAGTGTGCATGTTCTCTAGTTCCCCAGTACGCCAGGCAAATAGTGTAGACTCTTTTCACTATCAATCTCACGCAAGAAAGATCCTATCCTTCTAGGGACTGGCCAGAGGATAGTTCTTATTGCGAAGGTGGCGCCCCCTCTGGAAACCGCCCCCTCTGGAAACCGCCCCCTCTGGCCGTACTCCGTGGCCGGAGTGGCGCCATATCTCACGATAGGACTACGGACTCGAAGGTGCAAAGGTGAGACAGACTTGAGGATGCATGGATTTCTCTCGATATGTTCTCACGGGCCATTAGTCACTTGGTCTACTCCTTCACTCTCTAGTAGGAGAAAGAGAAGTCAGGAAATCAGCTGAGAGAGAAGGCGTGGGAACAACTGCCCAGTATCTCCTCACAGAGAAAGAAGTACAGGGAAGGAAACATTTCATTTTATCCCACAAAAAATGATATTCCGACACACTGTTAATCATTGGATGGCAAAACATGTTTAAAACAGAAAGCTAAATGTGACATATTACTACATCTTGATTTCAAAATAACTAGCGCGTCTAGGGTTTCTACGGCGAGGAAACGATTTAAATTTGTATTCGCCGATCATTATATCCGTTACTTCGCCATCAATACAGAATTGAATTGAATGCGTTTCCTAATGTGATGGAAGAACTGAAATTGTACTTTCGCCCTTCTTTCCCTAGTTAATAATATCACCTCGATGAGAATCTCCACATCAATCATACTGTAGTGGTTTCCAAAAGGTCGATTGCTTTTCACTGTGAGATCCGTGCACTTTTGTGTGAGTATCTCCTTCACAAGACCTACGGGAGCAGGGCGTGCATCGCTCGTTTCCAACGCGAATGATAGCTTTGTTACGAGAGACGAAATTTCCACTAGGAATTCGAGGCCTTAAATGATCGATTAATGGTATATTCTTCGATGTCCTCAACTTACTCCGGGACTGATCAATAATATCAATTTCGATCTCTCTTGGGCGCACATTTTGGATAATTGGAAGGCAGTGAGCACTGAACAAGACATCGGTATCAACAATGACAAATATAAAACTGACGTGTCGTGGTAGTTGTCCTCTTCAATTCGAGAAATAGCGATAACAGAAGCACGAAGTCCAACGGAAAAATCTTTGATGGCTTCCACCGATTGCTCGCTAAGTTCCTCCAAGCTCAACTCATAGCATCTCGATCTTTTACTGAGTGGCTTCAGATATTCCAGGAACAATTTCATCGACGTCATGTCAAGATCGATATCAATTTCCTGTAAAGAGGATAAAGTAAATATGGCCGATCATATGCGCTCACGTTGTTTTCAGTCCTTGTACAGTGAATATTATGTCCAATTTTTGAGAGAAGAGATACTATGCTGATTCTCCACAGAAAGAATTTCCTTTCATCCTCAATTCTTACCGAAAATCTCATCATGACTTTTGTTACCTTCAAATCAAACTGTTATTAATATTTGTTGATATTTGGAAACACACCTTTTCTTGTGCAGTATCTTGTAGTAGTTCATCATCTTCATCTCTATTAACACTCCCATCTTCTTCATTTTTTGTCATAATCAGAATCTTCTTCTTTCTCTTCATCTCACGTGCAAATCAAACACAGTCCGCTTAGTGGCAACCAATTGGTCTATGGTTTTCTTCATAGATTTCGTCGTCTGAAAGTATGAAACGCCAATAAAAGCAAATTAGAAACTCAATCACCTCTCTCATTTCCAGCAAGGAATTGTCGTCAACGAAATGACAAATCTTATGTAGCGAATTTTTCGATAGAGAAGGAAGATTAATCATTTTAGTATTCTTCAAAAGGGAATTCTGAACAAATAATTATTTAAATTACAAAGACGATTTGGATTAACCTCATCTCTTGCTCTTCTTGTATCGATTGGATTATTACCATTATCATTCATATTTCGGTTTCTCTCTGATTGATTTAAAAACTAGCTCAGTACCCTAAAAAACAATGGACGGATGAGGTCAAATGCGAACGCATGCGCGTGAATTATCCATAATGGGCCTGGTGACTGCCAGCGATAGCAAAATCTTGGCTGATAAATTGATGACGTATACATATAGCGGAAATAATTCGAAATGCGCCGTCGTGAGTTATCAAAATATGTTTCACGAGCAGCAATAGTGGGCCAACACTAGGACTCCCTAATATTAGTCCATTGTGCACAAACACAGAAACAAACTCACTATGTCAATTGATCGCGTTAGGCTGAGCTGACCAGTGCCTCGGCCTTATTCGCAGAATGCAACCTGCTAAGCCTAGCGTGGATGGGTCGAGGATTTGCATATAGGATTTACGTTTTGCTTTTTTTTTAAATAGTAATCTTTATTCCGCTTTCTCATCAGTCGATAGGTCTACCGGAAAACTATTAGCAGGAAAAGAAAGGATCATTGAAATGAATGGAGCAAACAAGCTGCTCTGTGGAATCCGCAACGCATGGCAACGCGTCGCGGTCGCGCCCGATTTTGAAATTTGCTGCTGTGGAGGGGAACGTTAATCGATAAGCTATTGAATACCAATCTCCAAAAATTGGAAGCAGGTGCTAATGACAAGGAGGATGAAGAAAGGAGAGACCGAGGGTAAAGAGGTAAGGAATGGAGCGTGAACCAACCGTTTGAAGGTGTTTGCAGTTATGAAATGCGATGGGAGAAAAACAGGCTCGATTGATCAGTTGCACGCTTTGGAAACGCCTGAAATAGGATGAGGAACGGTATTGCATTTGTTTTCATAAGAAATTAAGAGAAGAGACGCGTGAAAAGCGGATGAAACAGAAAGGATGCGCGCATTCGATGGATAAAGCTCCTGTTTTAAGTGAACCAGGTCTCAAAACGAGCGGGGCGGACTGGCGATTAGTTATAACGGTAAAACGTGTGCAATTCAATGTACAATCTTGCATTTGGATTGATAATTCGCAAAGTTACGATCTTTTGCAGAGGGTCGCGGATGACTCATTTAGAACGGTAGCTTTGTGAACAATCGAGAACTGACTTTTCAAAGAAGTTCCGTATTTTATTTTATTTCTACGGGATGGATATAATTCAATGTGAGAATGTGCGCCCCACGATCAACTTTAGCTCATTTTTTCGCGAGATTCTACGACAGATATTTCATTATTTTCAATAGCCTTACACGAGAGATGTTCCATCGGCTCCCTCGGTTGCCAAACAGCTGTCGGTAAACTCTCTAGGCCAGTTTCACTATGGGATCAAGGCTCGTTTCTCCAGAGATTAATCTATAGTATCTGGCAATTTGGGTCGAAAATAATCGTGATTTCACTCTCCCTGACGCGTATTTACCTCGAACTACACTCAATCGCCCAAATGCAATCGTGTTTATCAACCCCGCCACATCTATACGATGTTATCGCTGGTCTCACGGGCTATTAGCCCCTTTCTCGACTCTCGATCTAGCACTTTCAATGGCCAGTAGGAAGAAGGGGAGAGAGGGATGATGCTCAGCTGAGAGATAAGGAGTAAGAGGAGAAGGAGGAAGAAGTTGAGGAGGGGAGTTGTCTACTAGGAAGCACATCCCCACTCATTTGCGCATATTACTTTATCTATCGATATGCATTCGCGGGAAATTCTCGGCCTCTCGTTGTTGCTTCGAATCTCTCTAAAATTCAGGAACGCGTATCAATCCATGCTCATGTGTAGTCTGTTATCGTTGATGCACGGGATGACGTAACGCATTCCCTCCTCTGTCGACTTTCTCTTCCCCCCCCCCAATCTTTCACTCGTCAACACAAAGGAGGATGGGTGTTGACCAGCTCAGCACGCCAAAGAGAGGGGAAGTCTCTTGGCTGTTTTCCCATCGCTATTTCACGTCGCTTCTCTTTTCACTTGTATTTCGCATTTGTTCGGGCCACTTTTTATCCTAATCTTCTTGATTCTGCAGATTTTTACACAATCTCACTCACTCTAACATCGATGGAGAAGTTTTTGAATTGGAGCAACGAATCAGTCGACTGAAGAAAAGGTGAGAGTTTTAACCGGACAGTAAACAGATGTTCTTCGGTCAATTGCGGGACAATCCTTATTCATTCTAAGACCTTAGAAAGGGTAAATAAATGAAAAGTGCAAATCTTGGTCCAACCCAACTCGATATCCGCTGGATTGAAATGGTAATCTTGCGGCATTAGGTCGGGTGAGAACATTCGGATGATAATCTACTGGATGAGCACCTGATGATGCGAGAGAACAATTGTTATGTAATAGACAGAATATGCAAATTGTGTTTATCCTGTAGGTTATATTCCGAATGTTCTCATCCGAACTAGTGCAGATCTTGCTCTTTCAGATGATCCGAGCCACTATTCGCTGAAGGTATTAAGTTCATTGCTGGAGATGAGCAAACAGATGCCGCCTATTATCCGGCTGAGGTTCTCTGAAGAAAAAGGATGGCAAGCTAGGATACGTATTATTGTTGTAATTGTTTGTTTCCCATGCATAAACTGTAAAAAAAATCTCCATGCACGATCAATCATGAAGACAGGAGCGAACTCATTCGAGCACATTAATGTCAGGTTTTGTGGAGCACCACATGGAAGCATTAGAGAGACCTTAGTTGGACATGAACACGAGAACATTCTGGTTTTATGCAAAAAGACACAGCACAAACCAGAGCAGGTCTCTTCTCACTTCTTGACACCTCTTCTCAGCCTCTAGACAGTTTGCCCACGAGTGTTGACTCCTATTGATCTTTGATCCTTGTACTGGATGTGATTATCTTTCTCTTCTCCCCTTCTTTCACTCTACACGGTTAAGAGACGGGTTGTTATTTCCTCCCTCTACCTGCTATCTCTCGATCAACACTTTCTCTCGAGGGAAGGAGAGGAGGAAGGGTGCTGGTCAGTTGAGTAGGAAGAGAGAGGAGGAGGAAGGAGTCTCTGATTTCTCTCTCACTCACTTTTGCCTCACTGTCTCAAATCCGATGGAGGCAATTCATCTCAAGGAAAGTTGTCAATGACTTGGTTTCGATAGCTTTTCGTCGAACTTGTGATTTCGCGTTCATTTGTTGTAAATTTCGCGGTACAATGTCGTGCATTGCCAAGGCTCCTACACAGTCTCGAACTCTGCGATGGAGCAGAATCGAAGAAGCAGCGTAACTACTCTAACAATGGTTGGTTTCTTGATAGTTCATTTTTCTTTGGCCCCTGAAGTCTCATTCTACCCTTGAAATTTCTCGTTCAGATGCTCGATCGAATCAAGGACAAAACGAGGCAATGAAGTTCGAATTCTAGAGCATCGGTAAGCGGAGTTAAATTCTTGTCAGTTCTAGTACCAGCAAGAGTGCTGCTCTGACTCTCCTCACTCAACGTACGATCCCGCCCTGCCTGATAGACGAGAGAGTGCGTGAAATGGAGAGAGTTCGGCTCTAACTCGAAACAGTGTTTCGCCATGATGTGTTACTTGCAGTTTCGAGCCATAGAGAGCGATTGAAATACCGCTGCGAGGATAGGGAGTCGAGCGGATTCTATTTGCTGAAATGTGAGTGATGATGATTACGCTAGCTACAGGGTTGCTTTGAAAGATGTACGAGCGGGGCTGTTTGATAGTACCTAACGTAGCCAATTTCAGTTGCCGAGACCCATGGACGCAATGGTGCGACTGCCTATCGACCGCCCACCACACAATTGGAGATTTTTGAGTATTATTCATCACTGCTCAATCAAAAGTAATAAAATGTCATTATCACCATTATTTTCAATACACAAGTATTCATGCCAGTGCACATTTACTCAATAAGGAAGGAATTGAGTACGGGATAGATTGGATCATTATTTTTGTACACAGAATGATTACAAGACACGGGACATCACTTCTCACTTCTTGATAATTCTTTCCAATCGCATCCCTCGCTACCCGGATTGATCTTTGATCCTTGCAATGCATCTGATTTCCTTTCTCCTTCCTTCCTTTCGTCCTCACTACTCTGTTATCGTTGGGTGTTACGAGGGTACTTCCTCCCTCTGCATGCTATCTCTCGATCAACACTTTCTCTCGAGGGAAGGAGAGGAGGAAGGGTGCTGGTCAGTCGACTAGGAAGAGAGAGAGGAGGAGGAAGGAGTATCTGATCTCTTTTTCTCTCACTCAATTTTCCCTCACTTTCTCCCGTCCGCAGGAGTAGCGAGGAAGAGAATGGGAGGAATTGTTTCATATAAGGAAGAGTAGCCTCTGTCTCTCATAGCTATTTCGTCACAACTTGTGTTTTCGCGTTCGCATGATGTAAAATTCACGATATAATAGCGTTCATTGCCTAGGCTCCTACACAGTCTCGAGCTCTGCGATGAAGCAGAATCGAAAAAGCAGCTGAACTACTCAAACAATGGTTGGTTTCTTGATAGTTCATATTTCTTTGGCCCCTGAACTCTCATTCTATCCATAAAGTTTCTCGTTCAGACGTTCGATCGATTCAACCCAGTACAAGTCGATGTGGCCAAAATACTAAGGCTCTGGTAAGAGGAGTTACTTTCTTGCCCTTACTCACCTCATTCAACGTACTATCTCGCTCTGTCTGCTGGGCGAGAGAGTGCGTGAAATGGAGAGAGTCGAAACCGTGTTTCTGCAGGATAATTTATTTGCAGTCGCGTGCAATTGAGAGCGAGGGCCAAGCGCGGATACTTCCTGCTGAAATGTGAGTGATTATGATTACGTTATCTACAGACTTTGAAAGATGAATTTGATGGCACCTAACGTAGCTATTTGTAGTTGCCGAGACGTATGGAATCAATGGTGATGACTGCCCGTCGTCCGCCCACCACACAATTGGAGATGTTTGATTATTATTTATGTGTGCTCAAAAATAATAAATAATCACCATGCTCAATACACGACTATTCATGCCTGGCACATGGTGGCTCAATAATAAATGAATTGAGTACCGGGTAGATTGGATCTTGCCATCAGTTGTGAACAGGGCATCGTTCTCTCGTAGTTTGATGAGAATGAACACAAGACACAGATCACATCTCACTTCTCGACAACATTTCTCAGGATTACTAGACAGTTGCCTTGCCCTTGTTGCAAACTCCGATTGATCTTTGATCCTTGCAGTGCATCTGATTACCTTCCTCTTCCCTTCCCTTCTTCCTCTCTGCTCTGTTATCGTTGGGTGTTACGAGAGCATTTTCTCCCTCCACCTGCTATCTTTCGATCTTCACTTTCTCTCGGGGGAAGAAGGAAGAGAGAGTGGGTTGGTCAGCTGAGTTGGAAGAGAGGAGGAAGGAAGGAGTCACTGATTCATTGCTCGCCAATTCTTTGTCCCACTTAGTTGGCTATCTTGCTGCTCAGTTTCTTTCGTCCTGGGGAAGAACACTGAGAAGGGGCACTTTTTCCTGTGTTTTCGATCCCATTGATTGTATATTTCGCGGTGTTGTATATAATGTTCGATATCGTCTAGACTCCTACACAGTCTCGAGCTCTTCCCATCTACAGTGGAGAAGTATTTGAGAGGGAACTGAACTAATTGGTGAGTACTTGATTCGTAGATATTTTGTCATTGATCTTGAAGTATTCAGTAACTTGGTCACAGACACGTATCTATCGTGGACTATCGTGGACAGGAGAGAAGACTTGAAAGGTAAGATGCTCTGACTCTCTCCATTTCGCATACTCTCTCGCTCTGTCTGATCGGCGAGAGAGTGTGTGAAAGTGAGAGAGTCAGTCGTATCGTGAACAACGTCTCATCATCTTTCTCTTGCAGGTTCGTTCTATTGAGGAGAAGCCAGAGACGACCGATTCATTCCCAAATGTGAGTCATCGTTATTCGATTGGATACAAACGGCTTTTGGATCATACTATTATGCAGAATTTGGGTTTTCTATCAACAATCGATACTCATTTCAGTTGCCGAGACGCGTGGAAGCAACGGAACGACGGCCCCAGGCCCGCCCACATCACAATTGGAGATGTTTTATTCTTTTTGGTCACTTCGCAATCAAAAGAAGTAAAATATTATGTAAATTATTGTGCTCTATTCACGAGAATACTGGCAAAAGTAACAGTTGGATACAGCAAAGAGCGTTCTCCTGAATCATTGAATGACTTGAGAACACTTTCAATAGAATGAGCACAAGACGAATCAGATCACTTCTTCTTGACACCTCTTCTCTGTCTCACAAGTCTCCCCTTCCACGATTTGTTGACTGGTCCGATCGATATTTGATCCTCGCAATGAATGTGATCATCGTTGTCTCTCCTTCTCTTGATAGCCGTGGCACGGGCTGTTTTGGTTCGACTCTCCCCTCTGTCCTCTCTCTACTCTCTCTCGCACTGACCTTATCTCTTCTCAGTAGGCGGAGGGAGAAAGTGTGTAGATCACGTGGACACTCGAGGGAGGAAGGAAGAGGAGAGGGAAGAGTCGCCACTTCTTTATCCTTTTCATCACTTTCGCTCGCTTTTCGCGCCCGATTGCTTCTTGGTTACCTTCCGATTCCGTAATTTCCTTATTTTTCACAGAATTTTACACATTCTCTCTCACTCCTAAGACGATGGAGCCGAATCTGATGAAGATTCCAACCAATGAAGGATGATTGGTGAGAATCACTGATCAAGAGTAGTCGAAGTGATTCAAAAATTCATCAATTTCACTTTCAGTCACGAGCCTCACTGTCAAAAAGCAGCGTAGTGGTTGCCCGCGAAAGTGAGTATTTCTCATTCTCACTTTAGTCAAAGCTTTTTGTGGTTGACATATTCACGTATTAATCTTTGCTCCTTTTTCTAAGCCAATTCCTCCTAGGGTTGAAGCTGCGAAAGGATCTCTTTTGTTATTCAATATCATTTACAGACCCTGAGATGCTAGCTGAGATACTCATGAAAGAGGACGAAAGGAGCTGTCTCTTCATAATCATTCTTCTGTGTGAGTTATTTGAGTATGGGCATTTTGGTGGTTGTGGAGTTCACCTAATTCATGGAATTAGTGAAACTTATTCATTCTTCCGGGGAACTCCGCAAGTATCATCGCATTCCTCATGAAGGATAGAACACACCGGAACAAAAGGCATTTCAGGATACTCGCTGGTTGTCCGTTCGAAAGAAGCGCCTCTCCCATCTATTCACAATCGGCGATATTATCTATTTCTTTGTGAAATTGAATAAAGTTTGGATGACTGATTCAAAGAGCACATTCGAGAACAATACTCGGGGTTGATTAGCAAGTTTGATTTTTTAAAGAGATTCATCCCGATTCTCAACAGGCCGTATCTCCATTCTTGATCTTTCCCGATCGCTCTTTCGCTTAACTTTCCCTCTCTCCCCGCACTCTGCTATCGCTAATGCAGGCACCGACTAGCACGATTTCTCCCTCTGTCCACTCACTTTCTATCTGGCACGTTTTCTCGTCGAGATAGGAGGAGTTGGCCAGCTGGCCGATAATAGCGTGAAAGAGGGAGAGAGTGAATCATCTGCGTTATTCTCATTGATCTTCATCTTTGTGCTACCCATTTCGTGTTCTTTTTCATCCGGAAAGTTCAAATTTGTTTGATATCCTCCAGATTTCTGCACAATCTCGACGAATCTGCATAGGAACACAAAATCAATCAACTCAAGAAAGGTTAGAATCGGCTGGTAGCCTTGTCAACCTACGTTCACTTTCAGCGACAACAACCATTCTTCTCGAGCAGCGTACACCAGATTGATAAAGTGAGTTGTTTTGGGTTGAAGTTGAGAGGGATTGTTGCCCGATTCAGCGGTTGTGCTGTTGGTGTGGTCTTCCACGTCCCCTGTCTCATTCGACCAGGAGGAATGATAGTGAGAAGAGATGGCGGAAGGAGAGAACAGCCCAAACGCCTGTGATTCACAAGTGTAACCAATTCCTTTGCAGCTACATATCGTGTACATCTTCGCGGCGATCTTCTCCCTATTCTAGAGCGATTACCTGCCTGAGTAAGCCCGCCAGAATCAGTCCGCAGACTTTTCGGAAGATCGTCTGATCAGCCCTCCTCTTTCTCATCAACCCTTCACTTGTAAATTATGATCAGTTTTCGTTCTAATTGAATAAAATGGCAAGTAAATGGTGTTTTCAACGCACGAATACACATGCTAATGATAATAAAGTGCAATAATCGGGAAGGATACCAGCTGCGTGATCATCACTTGGTTGGCAGCACTTGGACAGGCACCTTTCCTCTCTGCACATGTAATGTACAATCGTGTAGTTGTCCTCTCTATCCATGAACCATTTCACTTTCTTTTCGTGCAGAGCACATGCTGGCTGCACGTCTTTCCTACCTTCTTATCTCTCCATTGTTTGTCATTCTCACTCCGGTTCTGACGTCAGCACGTGTCTAAGATTCCTACTCAAGGCATAAATAAGGCCCATTCAATTGCTGATTTTGTCCGTGGGTGACTCGCAATCACTAGCTGACACGATTTTGTCCGAGTGATTCGCAATCACTAGCTGACACGACGTGGCACGATTAGTCCATTTCTCTCTCGATCATGCACTTTCTGTTTATTTGGGGCATAGAGGGAGGGGCGTTTGGAAGGAATGAAGCGAAAGTGCCTCTCTCACATTTCCGCTTCGCTCCATTGCACGTTTCCTTCTCACTCGGTGGCTTGTTCGCGTTCGAATTTCGAAATTCCGCTCATTTTCGCTTTATTTTTCAGATTTATACACAATCTCACCGTCTCTCAATTGCTGTAGAGAAGAATCTGGGAATGATCTAGGAAGCATTAATCATACTTCAAGTGAGTTCATAGAGTGAAACAAGGTTTAATGTGATTTATTCAGGCATGTTCGAAGTCGATAATTACTAGAACTGGAGAAGTTTCTCTTCGCTGGTTTTGGCTTGAGGAAAAGAGGCGATAGCAACTGGAAGGAATAATGGTGAGTGCCCTTTGATTTCCTCTCTTATGTTTGACCGGAAATGCCTGCTGAAAGGCGAATAGGATCTAGGAATGATCAAAGTTATCCAGAAAAAGTGTCAAATATGCGCATTTCAGGTCGAGATGTGGGCGTCGGAGTCAGCTATGAGATATGCGATAAGGATTGTAACAGCAGAGTGCAGAATGACCAGGGCGATATGTGTTTGTAAAAAGAATTCTTGTTTTCCATAGGCGATAAATGAAGTTGGAACACTTTTCTCTATGCTAATTGTGGGATCGTAAGAACAGTAATGGCAGCATATCTGAATAGTCTCCTTTTTGATCAGTAAAGGACTCTGACGCACCAGTCTAATCTCACTCCATGAATCCTCCTTTCGCAGATACGGAAGATTAGGCAGCAAAACACATGAATTCAACGCACTCAAAAGACTCAAAAGACTCAAAAGCTGTATCTTATATTGATGATTAAATGCTTTTATTATGCTAAATCACATTGATAGTCTGGAATGTATCACTTGGTCTCGAATTAGTCCTTCACAGTTGAATAGTGAGAGTCTTCTCGATTTCCTCACTGAGATTGACGACTTGTCCACAGTTCGTCTCTCCTACAACCTCGCTCAGGTGAATTGTAGCGCCGGCCTGTAATTCGAAACTTGTGAAACATATCCGGACCGCGATTTTGTTCTAGCTGTGACTATTAGGATCCAAAAAACGTCTGGATGAGACATCAAACCTTCCTTAGGGTCTCTAATTGACGAATATCCGTCAGTTCCTCCTAAACTAAGATAGCGATCTAACCTCGGGAAGAGGGAAGGGAACGGAGTGCCAGTACGATGTTGGAAGGCGAATTCCACGAGAGAAGTTGATGCATTGCAGGGCTTCCTGAAGCGAATTCTTGTTTTGTGTACGATATCAGTGATCATTTCCAACTAACCCGTGACGCATATTAGTTACTACAAGAAGGGCGATCATTTGTTCTCATTTCATCGGGCGGATAAACGAAGTCAGTCAAGAATCTCACCTCAATGGGTTCTCCTCTCATTCCTGGCGGGGAGACGAGCATGCACAGTTGTTCGCCCTTCTGGCACTGTACGAAGAAGGTTCCGTCCACGCGACGGAGTAGTAACTGGAGTTAGTCATCGTGAATTATTCATGGCGCATTTTATTCTCCCTCTCCCCTTCATTATCATCTCTCGATTCCGTGGTTTGCGCGAGCACCGATCGCGCTGAGTTGCGCGCGCGCTCAATTGGTGTGCAACAACTGCTTTGAGATGATGATAAAGTATCGATACGCCTCTATTTCATCCAGTATCAGACCTCCATCAATTCCCGGCCACCTTCAAATCGATAGAAATTCTCTTTTCATGAACTCGTGAAACTCAACCATTCCCAAGGGAAGATCATCACTACCCTAATGCCGACTACAGTATCTACCCGGTAGAAGCGAAGAAATCAATAAATAATCTTCAGTAACCCTGAGAGCAATTTTGAAGCACATCCCTTGGAAAATGATTAGCTACTTAATTGCGCGCGCATTCGGAGTAAACAAGTCATTTGAGATGATGATAGAGCATCCATGTACCTCTACTTCATCGGAAGGGTTGTAAGATCAGATGAGTGCGCAAAAACAGTTGGAGACAAAGGGAGAAATTCTCATTTTATGAACTCGTGAAACTCAATCACCGCCATGGAAAGTTCACCCTACCCTAATGCAGACTACAAAATTCACAGCGTCATACCGAAGTGTTAGAATCAATGATTAATTTACAGTAACCTTGAATACAGCCTCTCACAATCATCCGATTGCAGCAATTTTGGAGTTTGCCGCCCCCTCTTTAATCGAATATTCACAGCGAAGACTCACGTTGACATCGATAGTCTTCTTCTCCTTATCGTAGATCACTCCAGGACGTCCCTCTCCTCCCGCCAGTGAACCGGTGAGACCCTGGAATCGACAGTCTTAACTATGATCAGATCTTCAGCGAAGAGTTTGACCACAAGATACTTTGTGAAACAAAAGTGACAGGTGAGAGTAAACTAATTATCGAACGCTGGCAAATTTTTGATGTCTCTGAATAGGAATCTTGTAGAATTGCATGGCAAGTTTGATCGTAATATACCTCGTGAAACGCATCTGATTCATGGAGAGGGATCAAAATCGGATAACAATCGATAACTACCGTAATCACTCACCTTGAACTGAATCTCCATCGTATCTCCGCAGTCAATCCACGTCATGGTGAAGTCTTGACGCATTCCCTTGACGGATGAAGGATACTTAGATTTTGGCCAGTTTGAGGGAGAGAACTGGAATTGTTACGATTTCCAGCTTCTTTCTGTTCTCGAAATGTGATTGTTCTAGACCGCAGGCATTGATGAATCCTCTCATTTTTATAGTTCCCCAGAGTCGTTACTTAATTTTTTTTATTAAGCCGAGAGAGTATGGGAAATGAAGAGATTTAGACTCACGTAAGGCACGACTTCTCCCTTGTGGTTCTTGAAGGTGTTCTCGTCCACTTCTTCAATGAATCCATCAAGATTATTGTCTGCGATGGAGTCCTTGAGAGGATATCCGGCAGACTTGTAGTCGTTGGCCGAGAGGGTCTGCAAGCGTTCAGGTGAAAACTCTGCCTTCACAATGGTGCCTAAGAATGATGCACACGATGCCCACGATTTCGGCCCCGGAAGCCTTCAAACCGTCACCCCTAACGTTCATATGTGACTATAACATCATACACACCTGGAATCCCATGATGTGGAAGTTCTCGAATGGATTTCTGATGATACCGAATGACGGTTCGACGAAGTCAACCCCGTTGGTCTGAAATCATGTGCTAAATTCTTTGAAATTCCGAACTTTCGATTATCTCAGCCATCAAGTGATTTTGTATTTTGGAATTGATTTTTTAATCGATATTTTTAATTTAAATTATACATGGAAACTATTTATATTTATCAAAATGATCACTCGGAAATCAAAAGTCAGCGACTCCCGAACGGAAAACGCTGCCTAGCAGTAGGGTTACGGTAGCCTGCTGGAAAGGTGCCAACCAGGGGTCAGTACCAATCCAGGGTTGGAAGTGGCGAAAAAACAACGAAAATGGGCATAAATGAAAAGGAAATAGATTTCTAAGTACTCACGGGTCTTCGGAACATCTTTACATCCGTCTTTGAGTTGTTGAGATGGGGAAGCGTGTGGAGGATGCCGGCCTGAAGTCATTGTTGGTAAATCAGCAAACATATGCCAAAACGGGCCAGAAACTGAGTTTGAACGCTTCGCTCCTCTCGTTTCGTGAGCACTTCACATTCTTTCACGTTGTTGAGCGATTACTCAAGTAATTGAACAGTGACTCGACGCTAAAATGGCCTTTGCGCCGAATTAAACAGTTATGGTCAATCAAGCGAGTAATTTGGCCGGGATTACTCGAATCAAACGTGTTCTTCACAGCCTCAGTTCGCTTACCATTTGCCTATCTCTATAATAATAATATTTATCCGCACAGGTTGTGGGGGGGGGGCTGGGAAAGGACTCTGGCGCCTTTTGCCGTAGACGAGTAGAGGGGCGGGTGAGTTAGGATCTTTGGACACATCTTTTTTCTTCGGATTCATTTCTTGTCGCTTGCCGCTGTGACACTTCACAATTGGAGCAAGCCTCGTATGAAGTCGGATAGCCTTTCCTCTCTTCTTCCCTTAGACTAGTCGCTACCGAGATCCCGGATCCCGGATGGCCAGTCCTCCTTAGAAGTTCATAAAGAGGACACCTTCGATACCTTCATGGCCGTCTTGAAATGTCTCCGTCCATCGACTCGAGATCCGTGGCGTGATACCTCCGAAGACTTGCCGGGGACTGGGGAGGGATTCTTGAGGCGGCAGTAGATGGTAGACTAGAGAGGGGAAAGTCGCCTCTCCATCAGAGCGAAATGGAGAGGGACCGCTCACGACGACTGACCGAGACAAGAATGCTGTAACAGATCGATAATACTTACCTTGATAAGGATGGAGTGGCCTGCGGGCAAGTCAGTGTGCATTAGACGACATGAATCGTCCTCGAAGAAAGTAACGCGATGGGCTGCGTCGGTTGAAGGCTGGAAAGTTAATACTGGCTTTGTTCAATCATGGTCTAGACATTAACCAAACCAAAAAGCGAAGGGTGTGCTTCAATGTCGCCTAATTGAGCGAGTTTCTGACGTAAATAGCATCAAAATCACCAACCTCGTAGAAGACGGAGCCATCGAGTCGACAGTAAAGGCGTTCAGACGAGAAATCCGTTCCACGACCGGTCGTGACGGTCTAGAGAGCATCGTATTGATTGATCAGTCACCCTTGTGAGCGTGGCTCTTTGGGTGCGCTAATCCCCGGTCCCGGTTTTGACATCGTTATTTCTCGGCTCCAGTGTATTTTATGGCCCTTTCACTCAAATTGGATATATTATTTAATTATTATTTAACTACTTCAAATATATTAACTATTTAACTACTTCAAATATATTAACCAACTTCAAATATATTAACTAATTAACTAATTAATTACCTCCTCGGTCAACTCAAGCAGCTCATCTCCGTCTACCGGACGTCCATTCTGACTCGGCCAACGCTCCTGCGCCATCTTTGCGCGCCAACTTCAAATATATTATTTTTATAAGCGGAAAACGTCTTTTACTTAGTGTATACACCGCTCATTCCTTTGTAAGCATTATTTACAAACACACAAGGGCTCTAAAACTGACTTTTCCTCGGTTGCGGGCCCGAAAACGTAGGCCAACTCGCGGAATTGGCCGACGGGCAGATCCCCGATCAGTTCGACGGTTACGTTGCGAGTATCCACCATTGAGGAGAACTGGAAACGCGAAAAACTTGGATTTCACGAGCTCTGCAACTAAGAAAAGATACGAGAAAGATTGAGGGTGAAAGCTGAATACACAAAGTGGCTAGCAAGAGAAGCAAGCGCCAGTGAGAGAGAGCAGAAAGTGTAAGAAATGCACCCGAGGAACTTCATTAGTCGGCTAGAAAATTGAAACCGAGCTTCTAGGCTGAGAAAATATTGACTGCTAGTATCAACACAGCTAGAGTGTAGTGAGAATAGAAGGAGTAACGCGCCTGTCTCCTAGTGAGAAACGACGAGAAGAGGGAGAGGCGTGATAACATGATCGCTGAGATTTCCCCTTCAACGAAATGGTAAGTTCGAGTCGAGTAAAGAGAGAGAGGGAGAAAAGGTACTGACGGGAAGAGATAACTTAGGCCGATTTGGGTGGAGTAGAGGGAGAGATAGGAAGGACATTCTTGGGCTGTGGCCTTGAACCGACTAAGAGTAGTGCGCACCACTTTATCGTGCAAAGGAGAAAAGAGGAAGAAGAGTACAATCAAGTTATTATTGCTAAACGACGCGGAGTCATCGGATTGTGTCAACATGGGCGATTGTGAGATCAGAGAACGTTTCTGAATTGGGGGAGCTACTCTCTCCGTTTCCCATGCTCTTTAGACGGTCAGACAGCATGGAAACGGAAGGAATTCTGTAGATTGGAAGGGGAATACGAAGAACATGGTACGCGTATCAAATGGCCCGTAATCAGTGTGTGTAATCAGAACTAAATATCGGTCGAGAGAAAGACGCGGGGGAATTGGTTGCATACAATAACTAAGCGAGATAATGTGAGTGACGTTACTACCCGGCATCTCGACAACAACATATTATGGGGTGGGAAGATGGAAGGGAAGATGAGGAAACGAGAGAGGTATTATGACACAACCCTAGCGTGTATGTGTATGTGTAACTGAGATGGAAGCTAAAGCAGGGGAATCTCAATCATCGGCTCTATGAAAATGAGAGAGACAGAGAATCTATCTAGCGAATGTACTCATGAGGGGTGGAGGGAGAGCCGATCCGGACTTGAAAGTGGAGGATAAGGGTTGAAATCGGCCATCAACGGAAGAGATTTGGCTGTTCCTTGATGAATCTCCACGAACGCCGGCGCCATTCTCGCTTCCATCGGTCCTGCAAAAGAAATAATGAGAGATAAAAGCGGCAAAACGTTGGTGCCTCATGCTGGAATCGAACCAGCGACCTTCTGTTTACTAGACAGACGCTCTGCCACTGAGCCAATGAGGCGCGTGGAGGGAGAGCGCGCTCGCCCGCTTTTGTCCCCCTTTCACTCTCGCTTTTGTGTGCTTGCATTGCGAAGCAAAAGGAGCATTCCCTTGCCGTTTTCGTCCGTTTTCCGGGTTTTTTTCGCGAAGATAAAGAACAAAATAGACCCGTTCGCAAGTTATCCAGCCACTAGTACTTACAATGGATGAGTAGGCGAGTCGGCATTCGTCGTTCTAGTCTGTCCGGATCCGCTTCCGCCACTCTCCGCCAGGGAAGCCGGAGAGTAGGCGATGACTGCCTGGTCGCCGGCCGTCTTATAGGAGACGGAGGTGGCCGACTTGAGCGGGGAGCACGTCGTGTCTGGAAGGAAGTGTTGTTTCTCTAATATTGAACCATATGACGAATATGTTTCGGGAATATCATCCCGAGCAGATAACAATATAATTGCTCCTACGTGCATTCTCTAATGATCATATACAGTCCTTTAAAGTGGCAAATAATGCGCAAAATCACTGATGAACGGCGGGAAATGGCTCTCTTCTCTCAAATCTTGGCCGACAATATTTCGTGAAACTCACTAATCAACGGGGGAATGGGCGGGAGTGGCGTCGAGCAGGTGGGATGGTACAGGGGCATTCCTCCATTGGACAGGAGCGGAGGTGGATGGGGAACGAGCACTTCTCTGGTCACTCCCGTGTCAGCTGAGAAGCAACGGACGGACGAGGAGGGCTGGTACGAGAGAATTCCTGCAAAATCTGATTTTATTCTGGTCTTTCACTCAATATTATGCGATTTTTGCATCCGTTCCGAGCAGCTAAGGAAACTTGCAAAGAGTGAAAGCAATCGTGAGAGTCGCTTATGCTCCATTTCACACGCTGTCTTGTTTTGTGACTACTCTATGAGACCAGTTAACAGAACTGTCTCTCCTTTTTCCAAGCTAACCTCCGGTCATCCGTCCATAATGGATCTCAAGATTCTCTATCTCTCGCGGTACTTTCTATTGAGTACAATGACTCGAAACTGTGAACCACAAACAGAGAAACTGCCGTACCTCCACCCATCAGTCCATAATGGTTCTCCAGTGGGGCGAGATGGTCTTCCCCTTGTTCCTCATCCGATTCCTCATCTGCTCTCCCGTAGAGATTGGGGAAGGGACGGGCGCCAGTCAGACGGAATCGACGAGAGGAGCGGGAGTTGAGCGAGACGCGGTCGTCGTTCTGGAAAGGTGTGGGCTTGAGAGAGATGAAAGATGATTTCGGATTCACTGCTGGATAACTCAGATAACACGACTCCTTCACTCTAAAGTCTGGTCAGTGAACGCGGTGACTCTACTCAGCAACCAGTTACTAGAGGAAGAACGGATAGAACAGGACGAAAGTGATGTTCTTCCCCCAGCTATAGCTTGCTCTCACGAATATAATTGCTCTCGATGGTCTAAGGCAAAACGAGAAAGTAGGTCTCACATTATTCCCGTTGCCTCTCAGCGGGAGGTGCTCATCAATGTTGTCATCGAAGAATTCTTTCGGATCATACGGTTCGGCCAGCTTGCTTCTATGCACTTTCTGCTGGTTGTAGATGCTGTAGGAGGTGTCGATGAACTTGTTCGCGCCTGGAAAATGGGAATTTGTGGGAATTTGGAGAGTACTGTCAGAAGAATGATTGTGTTTCACACGGTCCAGCTTTGATAATTCCTAACACAATCAGATAAATGATGTCGATATTTTTTATAGTTTTGAGTTGGTCCCTCATCGAACTGTCCTCCAACTCTACTCCTCTCTATTACCAGTGATTCTCATGACAATAGATGATTAGTAGAGGATAAATCTGTCTCACCTCCATTCTTTCTCCTGTTCGACCTGTATCTGCAGTAGCAGACGCAACAGAACATCAGAAGGATGAGGGGAACGATGAGGAGGAGGAGAAGGACGTGCACTCTCTGTAATTGGGATTTATTACTCTTTATCTTCCCACAAAATCATGTTGATTGAGATCTAGAGTCATGAATTGTCTCTTCAGTCATTTGCGCATCAATTTCGAGCTAGCAGAAGCTACTAGTGAAGGAGAAAGCGGAACTCGAAAAAAGGCAATGGGCTCACCTGTTCCTCCGATCCGGGCATCATATCGATCAATCCTCTCTGCAGCAGAGACAGCAAGCCGCGGCGTTCCTCGTCGGGGTCTAAAATGTACTTTTTGTTACTCCGGACTCAAATAGTTTCGAAAACATCATTTTCGAAAAGAAAAACCCTCGAAAAGCAGATAGAAACTCACGCATGGTCCTCACAGTAACACTATTCGACGTGTCACTCTCTCCGGCCGGATTCCAGGCTTGGATCGAGAAAGTGTAAGTAGTGTTCTCGCCCAGGCCAGTTACCGTCCACGACCGAAGCGCGCCCTCGACTCTCTGCTGAAAAGAATATGGCATATTATCACGTTTACAATCTAACACGATCTAAAACGACTATAGTGAAGAAACGAGCGAAAGGAATCGTTCAGCGGACTAGTGACTGCCCAACTAGGCTATAATGTGTGGTCTGACCAGTAGCCGGGACCGACCAAGGGGGAAAGAGAGACTGAGCCCTGTCTAAACTGGATAAGGCGGAGGCGGGAATGGGGGAGGGTGATATAGGAGCTGGTAGACTTTTCGAGGTCGAACACCCCTGCTGAGAATACGCTGAAATAACAGAGAGTGAGAGTGGGCCGAGATATACTCACCATCTACCCATATCTCGCCTCTCTTACCCTATCTACCTAGTGAGAGAGTGCGTTAGATTGAGAGAGTGGCAAGAGAAGTGATACGACACACTTCACAGTTGGGCGCAATGTCGGCGATTTGTCGTCCTCATTACGGGATTCTCGCTGACCACAGGGGCTCACTAACCAAACAGACTAATGAGATTGTGCCACCAGCCGGGGTCTAATTGATGATTTGGTGGAGAAAATGGACTGAAGTTGCGGTCAGTAGTAGTCTATTTGAAAAGAGTAGTCGGGGAAAACGTTCATCAAGTTTTCATTTCTTAAGGCAAATAAGATGAGGTTGAGGCTATTCCTTCAACGTAATGAGTTTCGGAAGGAAAGTGGTTTCAGTGAGGTATTGAGGGGTTTTTAGGGGGAAGTTTCGTACTACTTCCACTTGTAAACTGTTCTTTCTGATACGTTTTACATCATACTTTTTTTATAATGGCCGGATGAGTGAAAATTGATCAACGAACTCACACTTTCACTCTTCTTCTGGCCTTCCTTTGTGTATTCGACGATGAAATGAGTAGCTTGAGAGAGATTATGAGTGGCTTCGTGTCTCCAATTCACTCGAATCGACTGTGAGGAGTGAGGCTCTGCTGATATGATCTGAAACAAACAAATGTGCTGAATTTCCACGATAAAATAAATACTCGCGAAGACGTTTAGCAATGGGATAAAAATGGACAAAGAGATGTTACTAGGGAATCTCTGAGACTTCACAGCCTCTTGTTCCTACCCACTATCTCGCTGAGCCCGACGTCAAAAGATGACACGTTTTAAGCCGCTAAGAGATCGTCAGAGCCATTCTTGATGAATTTCGCGGTCACTTCTAGGTAAGGGACCCGGGAAAACACGTAAATCCCCAGGAAGCTTCCAATTTCCCCGAAAGGTGTAAAAATGCGAATATGCATTATCCTAAAGAAAACCTGGTCTGAAGTATCTAAAAAAGTAAGCTCACCAATGGCGGCGCCGGTCTGATCTCCCTTAGCGGCTCCGTCGTCTCCATCCAGTCACTCTCCGTCGGAGCAGACGCCGATTTGTCCTCGTTGACGGCAGTCACGCGGAATTTGTACCTGAATCAGTCACGGATTAGACTATTATCTTTGCACACACAAAGAGGGGGTACGGAAACCAATCTTGAATTGAAAGCGCATGAGCGTCACGTTGGTTTTCTCAATAGTGTCTTTGTACCATCACAATGCGATGCTGACCGCATGTGGTTGTTCTCAATGAGTTGGATAAGAAAGTGTAATTCCTCACTTCTTCATCGGGGTCAGATCCGCGACGAGGGCGGCTCGCGTGTGACCGGGAGCGTGCGTCGCCTCGCTCCACTTTGTGTCCTCCTCCTGATAGGGAATAATTGATAATCATTCGAAAGAGTTCTTCGTTGCTACTTCTGATCAATAGAGTAACTACAGACTTGAACACCAGTTACCAGTGTGTTTGTTCATCACTTTCTAGTCTATTCTTTATCTATCACTCTCATTCGGACTGGTCAAGGGTCGTCCGATTCTCTGGATCCCTGGGAAGTCCCCACTCACCGCTCTCGACTGCACGACGAAAGTGGCGATTTTGGGCGCCGCCTCGGAGTCCTCGACTTCCCATCGAAGTCTGACGTCGTTGCCGGCGACGAACCCGAACACTCGCGTGATTTTGGCTGGCGGGGTTTTCTGGAAATTATCTCACCTTCATATCTTTCTATCCTTTGCTTCGCCCTAGAACTCTCTTGTACTTAATATATCTCAACTGAATAGAGAAGATCGACGATTCAATAGATCAAGTCTCTTTCATTCTATTTAAACCTTTTCGCTCTCAGCCAGTGATTAGATCAACTGGATACAGTAGATCGATGGATGACGGATCGAGAGATAAAAAAGGCTCACCTTCTTCGGTTTCAGCTCATCCGTCGGGGCGAGATTCTCGAAAACGGTCGGTTTTGCGGCGGCCACAGACACGACGGAGAGATAGGCCATCGCAGTGAACTTCTCCCTGTTCTCGTCCTCGACGATGCACGTGTACCAACCCTCGTCGTCCACCGTTGTCTGGAAATAAATTCTTATTTAAAAAAATATTTTCATTAAAAGATTATTATATTTTCTTGTTGCGTGCAAGTTGTAGCGTTTTGCTGTTCATCGTGGAATGTATAAGTTAAAATTTTAACGAGCTGTACGAATTTGACGAATTTGAGATCTCAAAACAAAAAAAATAAAAAGAATGATATCTCACATTCTTGATGATCAGTGAGTTGGAAGGGAGCAGTTTGATGCGTTTGGTGTTGAGTTTGACGTTCTCGCTGTCTGAAAGTGATTCATTAGGAAGTCCCAGGCATCGAACCGGTTGATGAACTCCAACAACGGGATTTGCAATGCTTTTCGAAAACATCAATCTGTAGTCAGATTCTCGAGTTCAGGCGGATATGAAAGGCGATAATCGAGAGAATCTTCGTACCTTTCTTCCAGTGTCGTAACAGCACTCTTCTGATCTTGCAGCTCATCTCGACCGTCTCTCCCTCGACAATAGTCATATTGTGCGGGCCGCGAACGATTGCTCCCTGTAAGATGATCATTAGTGATCAGATAATCTACGATTTGACTCGCTCTAACAGGATGAATTGCGAGCGATCAATCAGTTATTTTTTAATAAAAATAAAAATTCAGGCTTACTCGCGTACTCTTCAACCATCTTTCAATCTGGGACAAGACCTACCGTAGTCCTCTCATCATCGGGCAGCACGAAATAGTTCTTCGACCGTCCCCTCTCCAGTCCCATCCCGTAAATCTCCGCCTCTTCCATCGCAGGACGAGAAATACACTGGAATATGGAGAATTGCCATCATTCTCAATGCCAGGATGGTCATTTGTCTAACAAATTCGATTTCTTTGGTGGAAACTTGACCATTCTTATCAGGTACTCCATCATTGAGAGTATACATACTAGCTTGGTTGTGCTTCATGAGACCCATTTTTTTGTAACAGTTAGATGCATACCTGCACAGTTCCCGAGAAGTTATTCCTCGACATCATCGTCACATTGATCGGATTCGTGTAGAAATTGGTGACTGTGGGAATGCCCATCCTGTCGACTGCATCGATTAGAGGAGTCGAGTTGACGAAGACCATCGGGATCTCGTAGCGGAGGTTCTGGGCGTAGCAAGAGATCTGGAATCGGACCATCAAAAATTAGTTATTTTTCTCGAACAAAGTGCGCTCATCGGGTGCTTTTCTGCACGATTGAATCACGATAATGTCAACATAGCATAATGAGACACGATATTGATCGAAAAGTGAGCGACCGTACCTCCCAACTCCGATCCGCCGTCGATTGAGTGAGATAGAGCTGGACGTCACTCGGTTGATGAACGATGATCTCGTAGTAAACGCGGATTTCCTCCTGGAAGTTTGTATTTCAAAATGCGAGAAATTGTCATTTCGGATGTGTGTTCACAAAGACAACATCACTGTAATCTTCACTTGTTCATTGAGAGCGGTTGCCCCTTGCACACCTTGATCCCTTTATGCTTAGTTAGAAAGGCTAGAAGGGCTATATAGTTAGAAAGGCTGAGAAGTCGTGAAGCAAAGCGTCTTATATCGTAATTCGCAGAACAAGAGTATTTTTTTATGTAGATCCTCACCTTCTCATTGAACAGTGACTGCCCCTTGCACATGTAGATGCCCGCATCACTCAGCTCGAGATCATAGATCTGGAGGTTGCCGAAGATCTGCTTGATGCGACTGTCCTTGGCAGTGCCGACGGCGAGGGTTCCATTGAGCTGGAAAGGGGTCATCAATCGTGTTTTGCTTCTCATTCGCACTGTTTCATAGGCGATAGGTGTTTCGTGGACGTTTTATTCTGAACTTTTTGTTTCAGCTCTACTTCGCGCTTAAAAAAGCCGGACCGGGACCGGTAAATGGAAACCTCCAATCAACTCACCTTCTCCCAGGTGACCTTCGCGTTCCTCATCACGCACTCCAAGAGGATGGGATTCTGGTGGACGGCCTCTAGCTGGATCGGTCTCTCGAGTGTGCTCATTCTCCCAACAGGCCAGCTCACTTCCGTCCTCTCCGGAGGCATCTGCGCGTTCTCAGGGTCGCTGTTGGTGACGACCTGAGAATTAGAGGATAACTAACTCTGATTCAACCAATACTGAATGGCTTGTTCATTTCTCTAGCCCATTAGAATCGTAGTTTGTGCGATCTACGAAACTAATCTAATGACACGATTCTCAGCAATCCAGTAACATATCCCCGCTTTCTTCCCGCAATCGAATCGCAGTCTATCAACATTTTTTTGCCGGAGCTGAGTCCGCAGGGTTTGTTTATTTTGATAGTGCCCAGTTTTTGCCTGCCTCGAGACTCTCGCACCGTCCTCTCAACATTTGCTTTCGTGATTATCCAAGAGGGAGAAGCTAGAGCCCACTCTCCTCAATCTACACACTCTCTAGTCTCTCTGATCGAGAGAGCACGCGAAATGAGGAGAGTCTATCCGAATTCAGAGAGGAGTGGCGCATCTCACGACCTGTTTGTTCTGATATCGCAACTGTGATTCATCACTCGATTCTCCATTCATCCCCAGTGTATCTTTCCCCTCTATCTAGTCAAACAATGTGATCAGCATGCGATCATCGGCTAACTCACTCGAGCAGAAGCGGAACTAGCGAGCAATGATCAGTGTGTTTACTCCTCCAATGAAGCTCAACGACCCAAAAATGTCCAGCTACTAAAGCAAGTCAACCCACACAAATGAATCCGTATGCTTCCTCCAGGAGTAGTTTAGGGAGAGAGTGATATTAACGATGCAGAATAACGAAATAAAAGTACCTTCAACTCGACCGCAACCGTCGCCTTCCTCTCTTGCCTCGTGTAATCATTCCTCACAATGCACAGATACCGCCCGGCATCTGATGGTTGAACCATGGCAATCTGCATGCCGGAGTTGGTCGAGAGGAAGCGGGAGGTGCCTGCAATTCGTTTTTAAACGTTTTTTAACGTTTAAAAAATATAATTCATCCCAACTTTGGCGACGAAAAGTATCCAAAATGAGTGGAGTTACGCAATCTGAATCATTTTGGCGCATACTCTTTTCTACTATCGCTTAAATAAACCAATAATGGCCGTTTATGAACAAAGTATCAAAACTCGTTTTACGTATTGCTCTCTGCCATTGAGGAACGATTAAATAGACGAATGATGATTACCTGTAGGCGATCCCAACGTCTCGTTCAAGTTCTCTCGTTCGAAGAAGATCTCGGGAGGGCCGGGCACGACATCGGGTAGACCGAGACAGGGAAGACGAGCGACACTGCCGGGACGGGCGAGGATTGTCTGTAAGATACATATTCGGATTCGAATTGTTTGAGTCGTTTCATTCACAGTGTGACGGATTCTAAACGGATAGATTGGACTCAAGTACTCTATCGATGATCGCTATTCAATTGCCTTGCACAGACACCACTTCCGAATACTTTTAATGAGCAGCTTCAGAAAACTCTTTTCAATCCCTTTCCATTGTTGTAGACCACCGGTAGAGCCCAACGAGTGTTTTCCAGCTGTATTCATTCACTACTAGGAACCGTTCAGGGAACTGTCACTTTGTATCAGTGAATTCTCATCATAGAGAAGGAAATGAGCAGCACTCAGACTCTTTCTTCCCTCCGCACCTGTCAGACTCTCTTATTTACACACACCCTCTCACTTTCTCTGACCGACCATGGAGCCAGATTCTACCTTCTTCCATGCAATTCTCTGACTTTCTCCTGTTCAGAGGCGGCGAGAGTTCCCTTCTCTAGCTCACTGTCACACCAAGTTCTCGTCATCGTGACTAATGAGAGGGAGCGATATTACCGGAAGCGATTCCACTTAGTGGCACATGCTCACCTAACCTCCTCTCAACTCAAACATTGCTCGCTTTCTGCCGACTAGTACCCAGCAAAAACGTCTCCAAACGTCTCCCAGTAACCTAACCCTGCTAAGCTCAAGTTTCATATCGAACACCGAGATATACATCCTGACTTTCGTACTAGTTCCCCCTCTCCCCTCTCTCTCTCTAGGGAGGACTCAATATTGACCCAAGCCAATTCATGAGATCGTGGCGGGGATAAGCTTCTCAGCTTTCTCTCGAAATGAGATTGGATCCCTCCTTCCTTTGTAGGGAAGAGAGAAGGTCATGAGACTTAATTGACTCCTCTCGCGTAGTGTTCGATTTCATAGCCATGCCGGCTTAGATGCTTGAGAGGGGCATAATACACACCGAGAGCCTCCGTCTGCCCAGGATGAATCAACTTGACCCCCGCCCTCTTGATCCCTCTTTGTGGTGTGTGAAGGAGGCTGTCTCTCTACCCTCCTTGCTCTCTAATGTACCAGAAGAAAAGAGAAAGCATGCGAAGGAAGAGGGTGTGAAGAGGAGGAACTACTATGGGGGCAATAATTGAATTGCCTGAGGGGAGAACAGGGAAAATAAACAAACTCACAATTTCTTCCGCCTTTTCGAACTTTGTGATACGGGCTTTGCGCAGTTTGAGAGGAGGAGAGATGAGATTGGCGTCGACTGGCTGCAAATTAAATGGGAATTAGCTAAACTCAACTAGATCTTCACTTCAAATCAAAGAAAGAGCGCTAACTTTGATCTATAGATGCTGCAAACGCCTTCAATTCCGGGGAAAGGGAATACCTGTGCATTCGACAGTACAATCTCCATGATCGTTCCCTGGCACTGGAATTCGCCCTCCTGGAACTGTCGCAGACTCGAGATTGTCAATCTGCAAGGAAAACTCCATCATTTTTTTCGTTTTCGAACTCTTTTCTGTTCACTTTCCCTTGATTCATGTCACGCGTTGCACACAATCTTCCTTGCAAAGGAAAACACGCCGCCTCCGCCTTTTTTGGCCAAATCCCTTGCGTGTTCGCGATTGATTGATCGAGGTCAGCAGTGGTTCCTTCCGAATGAGAGGGAGCGCCGCGTTTTTGATGGTCAGATGGCCAGCGAGACTCTTTCAATCACCTCCTAGCTGGTCAGAAAGAGCGAGAGAGCACGCGAAATGGAGAGAGTTAGAGAAAGAAGAGGGAGTACTTGAGTACAAATGAGCGCCCCGTGCCGACATCGGGAAACGGTTACGATTGAGTAATGCCGCAAGGGAGGAAATGGGCTGGAGGGGTCAATCGTACCACCTGGGACAGATATCGGAGAGAGGAGTTATGGAGATGTATAATAAATAGGATCGAAGGTACTATCTAATGCGAGGTATCGAGCTTGCTTTGATTACGGAATGAAAGTTATGGCGGATTGCATACTAAAAAGGATCACTATCCAATGCACTGGTTTGTTGAAGAGCTAATCAATATCAGTAAAATTAGCTCAATTCTTACGTCGTATTATCCTCGCTGACACTGTAGTCGGTGTGATCGCCTATCTCCAGTGGCTGTCCGTCTCGCAACCAGAACACCTGTGATTGAGAAGCTAAGGATCAAAGATCAAAGCTAAGGATCAAAGATCAAAGCTAGAGATCAAAGATCAAAGCTAGAGATAAAAATCACAGGTAAAGATCAAAGATCACTTCGGACGCTCATTGGAGAGGATCTTAGGAAAGAAGAGAAAGGTATATAAACGCACATCAGCGAAGTTGGTATAATGCCATCCGTCCAGTACTCGGCAGTTGAGTATCGTGGGCGACCCGCGGGTAAGAAAGTCCTGATTCGCGGAGATGTGCAGGGACGGGATGTCGTAGGTGTCTGAAGAGTGAAGCTTATGGCAAACGTTTCGGGATTCCTAATCAACTCAATAAACGGGCAAAACGGTTCCGTTCTTGCATCCTGCTTGATCTTTGATCTTTGCCTAGCGACCACAACTGTGAGACTGTTCTCACAAAAAATGTGAGTATCCTCTCATTTTGCTCTCCGAATTGACCACACAATCACTCACGCGTGATTCAGTTCGCCTAAAATCAAGATCATACTGCAAAAACCACGTGTTCGCTGTCGGTATCTGTATTTCATATGCGAAAAATGATCGAATACTCATCAAATCGCCCCAAAATTGACTGTTTCGTCCCATTGATTGCATTAATCACTCACGCGTGAGCCGGTACGACCGTACGACCGCGAGCAGAGTCGCACACGCAACAAGGAAAGAGCAGAGCCTCATCGTGTCGTCGGATAGGCCCTATCGTCTGAGCATGCCAGACTCAACCTGCAATGGACCTATTTTAGGCCAATCTTCTAATCTAAGACACATAGAAACATAAAAACTCGGAATAGTATGATAAAAGCGAAATTCTGCTAAAATTTGTAGCCAATTCACGGGAAGATAGCGGCAAAATCTCAAGAAAGCAGAAATCGCGACACAAACAAGAGGAACTCGTGCTGGAGAAAGTTGGGCCGCGCCAAATTTCCGTTCGTTTAGGCGCCAGTATGTGGAAACGCCGAGAATAGGGACAGAGAGAGCAAAACCGAGCGAAAGTTAGGTAATTTGCCAATTTCAATCACTTTTTGGCTACAACAACAACCGGAAGTGCGGCACTACAATGGACAATAGAGATGGGGGAGTGAGCGAATAATTAATTTCCTCATCCTCCCTCTCTCTCTCTTTGACGGGATTCCATGACAAGATGCATGGTCCTGTCTCTTCTCTCTCTCTCGAGGCCGCATGAATGCTTAATCAGACTCATTAATCACCAAGTGAATTCCGCGGGATAAGGCAGAATGGAGAGAATGTTCTTGGAAAGTCGCAGAATTTGAGGGAAAATAGAGTTTCAAAATACCTTTCACGTAATATGGCGTGAAATACAAACGCAACCAACGAACGAGAGTGAAACGCAACGCAATGGTGATATAGTGGATCCTCTCAGCGCTATTAACGGCCAAACGGGAGAGTGATCAAGGGTGAGAGGGAAGAGAGTCGAGAGAGAGAAAGACGAGAGTGATTTAGAGATGGCGAATTGCGCACCGATCATATGAGACGGGTTCTAAGAAGGGGAAAACAATCAAAAGCAGCTGGAAAAATAGTAGAGAACCTAGATGACCGAACGGAAGTTTGGAAGGAGTCAACTTTGGGCCATCTCGAAAGGGGGTGGGACCGGCAAGAGAGTGTGGAGAAGTGAGAGAGCGCCGGTGAGAGACCACGCGAAAGTGAGAGAGCGCCTGATCAGTTTACCCGCAACACACACAAACGGCAGCAAATAGTATGGGGGCTGAACAGACCTTCTAAGAGTGACCCTGAGGGTGAGTGAAGGAGGGAGGGAGACATGGTATTGAGAGGGAGAGAGAGAGGAGGGGACTAAGCATATCATACTTCTCGATCACCAGCTGTTCGAGTGTGTCACAATTGGCATTAGGCTGGGCAATGTTGCCAGATAGACCCAAGGATCAGAGGTTAGCCAAAGACTTTTCATAATTCGAAGCGCCAGAGCAAAGGGCAAGTCACATGAACTTTGGGCTAAGCGGGCTGGGAAAGAACATGGAGCTTTCGGGCCATACAAACTGAGGGAACATGAAAAACGGAGAGAAAACGAAACGAGGCTGCCTCAAAAGAGGAGAAGTTGGAAGGAGGCGCAAAATTTGTTTGCCTGAGCACTGAAGTTGAATCTCGTGTTTCAGACTGGATGCTCTACCCTCCGGAAGCTTCTTCTTCTTCTTCCCCTATCTCTTCCCCATGCTCAAAGTTTTACGAGAAAGATTCCAGGGGAATGTGAGAGCAAAGTGGCGAATGCATAAGAGCGAACGACCGCTCGAATGGGCTGAGCAGGAGGCAAAGTGACACAAACACCCGATGTCACTCTCGTTCCCCGTTTTATGAGTAAACGAACCGAGAGTCCTGGGTATTCGGAGGGTAAACGGGAGGGGGAGGGAGAGACAGGCCCGAGAGGTCCCAGTAATTTTGTTGCGCAATTTCGCCCGCCTGAGCAGCTTCTGGAGTGTGGATTGCATAGATGAAGAGAGGGGGATTGCTCTCCTCTTTTTGCACACTCTCTCGTCTCTCACATCGAGAATTGAGAGGAAGACTGGAGAGGTTTATGCAAGGAGGAAGGAAGGAAAGCGAGACCGTTTCCGGTACGAAAAACTTGGAGGGGACTGTACAAGTGAGACGAGAGATCGAGGACACAACAAAGCATAGAACTGAAGGGACAAGAAGTGACCCATTCACTCCCCTTCATCTCCTCACTAGCGGTAGTAGTGGGACAAGAGGACAAGGGAAGAGAGTCATTGCTCGTATCGGCAGTGATCGGGAGTGGCCGCGCCTCTGCAAGCTTACAAGGGGTGATCTGTCCCTCTCTCAACAAACAATGAAGAGACCAACCTCCTTCTGTCTCTGTATGCACCTTCCCGCTAATGGAGAGGACAGAGAAGGATGAGAGATAAAGGAAATGAAGGAGAGTGAGATGAGAAAGAGTATGGAAACTGAAGAGAGCAGAAGAAGCGACGAAAGCGATCTTGTTGTGTTTGGACGAGCGGGCTTTAATGAATGAGAAAGTCGGGAAGGGGGGAAGAAGGTGCATGCGAAAAAGACGAAAAGGCGTGGAGCCTACTCTTGAATGCACTGATTCCTTGACGAAAACGGAGGGAAATCGGACATATATTGCACTTTGACACGCTTTCTCTTATACGGAAGGGGGAATTGACAATAACCTCAAAACATATAATACAATGATTGCGGAATCCTAATGGTAGCTGTGAATCAATCAGTCTATCAGTAACTTTTGGATTGATGCCTTGGAATCTTTCCGGGAGTTCTTCTGGCGTTTACTCAAGCAATCAATCTACAACACAAGTGCCTCCACTCTCACCTTAAGAAAGACCTACTAATCACATCTCATAATAACCCGAGAATTGCCCTGTTCACCTTGCCCTTTCATGTGTGTTTTCTGAGGAGGAGGGAGAGGAAGGGGCGCTCTCTCAATCAAAGGCGGGAAGCGACAGCCCTTCAGGGCAACAAAGAACGGCGATTGATGGAGGGGCAAAGGGCAATCAAGAGGGCGGAAGGAGGCCATAATTGGGCTTCTGAGATTGTTGTCTGCTAATTTTCTACAGGAAAAGTCATGCGAGGCTCCGATACGCCAATCTGAAGCATAAAAAGAGCCGATACTCCGAGTGACCAATCAGTATGTCTCACCAAGGGAACGGTGGGTTACAATAGGAGGAAGCGGACGTGGGAAAGGCGGTTGACTCTCAACATTCCCCACGATGTCTCTGTAGACAGAAAAACTAAAAGAGCATTCGAAATGAGGAGAGTCAGAGTGTTGAATGGGAGGAAACTGATTGGGACCGATCTATTCTATTAGAGTGAGTCATTGCGAGATGGGGAAAGGTGAGACTGTCCTTCTCGGTTGACACAAGTAATATCGGGCAGGAAAGGACGAATGATTGGCTGGCTCTCTTCACTTTGCGTGATCTATCGCTAGTCAGACAGAAAAAGGAAAGAGAATCAGCCATTTCTCGAAGGGCAGAGGCTTGAGGTGTCAATCATATGAGCTGGATTGTGTATAATGGAAAGACTACAAACCAAGGCAAAAAGAGTGCCACTCAAGAATTGACAAGGACAAGTATGAATGGGGATATGTCTGACAATTCTATTCAGTTACGTGGAGCAATTTGACAGTTCCACTGAATAGAGATAATGGGAAATGGAGAGGCAAACCGATCATTTCTACGAATGAAAACGAAAATCTGACAGATGAACAGGCGAGAGATAATGTGAAATGGAGAGAGCATCAGATCACTACTCAGTTAGGTCAGGCAATGAACAGTGAGAGAGGTGCGCAGATGCTATAATGCGCCCGCGTCCAGAGGATAATAGCAATTAGAGAGGGGAGGAGGAGAGTGGAGTGGGGACCAAAACAGTGATTAGCATCAGAAGAGGAAGGAGGGAGTATCAAAACTGTTATTGAGCCATAATTATCACTGAAGGTCTGCTACAACTGAAGATACTCTCGAATCGGAGACTGAAAGGAGATGAGCTCTTCCAATTGGGCGAAATGGACACTCAACCGAGATTAGGGTAGTCTCTTTTCGATGAGAGAGAGGCAGGCATATGGTAATTAAGAGAGAGGGCAGGCAGGGAACAATAAGCTGGTCTGTCTCCTCATTAGACGTTCTCTCTGCTCAGATTGAGAGGTGAGAGACACCGCGGAATGGAGAGAGCGCGCAGAAAATTATCTGCCCTAGTCATTACCGAGATGAGATGTCTCAATCTGAGAGTAATGGTAGGGCTCTCTCCATTCTTTCTCCTATCTCAGTTGTGAGAAGGAGCAAGAGATTACGCGAAATGAAGAGAATGGAGTCCAATTTGAGGCGAATCGCTCGGATTGGACTGTGGTTTTTGCTAGAGAGTCGGTGAATGACCAGAGGAAGAAGCTTTGGAGGGAAGCCACGTCAAAAGACAACAATTTTCATTCAAAAAAATAAGCCGAGAAGATAATGTAATCAAGGGGAAGCCAAAATTGACAAGTACATGTTGCATTCAAGAGAATTAGATAAATGAAGCTTCAAAGAACATCAATTTTCGTGAAAAGGCAGCAAAAGTAAGCCGAGAAGGCAATGTTTCCAAATGCGTGCATGCACAAGTTCCACGGCCGCAAACGAACCAATTACTTATAGCTGAATGAGCTACTCGTCGGCATTTCCCCGTAAAGAAGTTTCCCCCTCTCATCCGAAACGACGGAATGATAGCCCTCTTCCTTTTCGAGAAGACCCTTGCAAGATGACTAATAATTGCATCACTCGACTCTCTTCATTTCACATACTCTCTAACTATGTCTACCCTACAAAGGGAAAGAGGGCGGGAAATATTGCTAGAGTCCTAGCGATTCTCCTGGGGAATGGATCCTAGAGTAGTCATACTACGCAGTAAGTGCGTATTGATGACTGATTCCCTGGAGGAATGGAGATTAGTATCGTAGCGCCGCTCAGGATTTACGCTCATCTGTCAGAGGGCCATTCGCGAGTGCCGCAGTATTGAATAGTCTGAGGCATCTAATACCAAATCTTGATTGAAAACTCGAGATTTAGCTTGATTTGATCAAAACATCGTTAGAAAAGCGGAAAAGAACTGCCATTAAGTTTGCGGAAAAGTAGAAAAGTAATGAACTCAACGAGGAAATTCCTGCCTAGAGTGAAAAGGTCTGGTGAGTCGACCCAGAGTATCCAAGGGAAGTGGGTGAGAGGTGAAACAATGGTTGGCATGTGCAACGAAAGAGGGACAAGATCACCGCCCTCGATGTTGAAAAGTAGGAAGAAGCCCCTGAACTTTCCTTACTTCTCATAGGGAAGGGTCAAACAATAACTGGAGGAACGGAAAGGATCCGCCGCCTGAATGTAGAAAAGATGAGGAAAGGTGACCAATGAATCAGCTCGAGACCATAAGAATGGCTGGGAGAAGAGAGGAGAGGAAATGAGATAAATGTATCGCGTCCGATTGATGGGAGGTAGAAAGAGGTAGGGGAGGATGAATGCAGAGAGGGAGAGGGAGGAAAAAGACATTACATGAGGGATGGAATGCGATCGGCTAGTATCGAGATTCCGATGAAATGGAGAGAGAGAGAGGGATTCCGTTCCGTATAGATATCAACCTAGCCTACATGCAATAGCCACCTTTTGATGAATTGCTCAATACGTGTGAAATGAGCGGAATTTATCAATATATCATGGTTAGTCATCAAATTTTGCGCAAAGATTGCGTAGGGAAAAGAAAGGAATGTATCGAGAACACGTTGTCAAGGTTGTCGTAAAAACAAGGTTTGCCTCTCTCCTTCTCTCCCGATCTAATCAGAGTTCTCACACGTCCAATCCATCATTGGTCGACACGCGTTGCGACCTCGCGCTGACTCTCTCCATTCCCCCTGATCTCTCGCTTTCTCTGATCGGCGAGAGAGCAGGCCAATTCGAGAGACGGTGATCGCCTCCCGATCCGTCCATATAAATCATCCGCGCTAACTGATTTCGGCCGATACCCGCCAATAAAATGGACACGAACCAGTGAAAGTTGCGCAGTATTGGAAGAAGAAGGAGGGTATTGAACCATGATAGTCTCTCCGCCCAACTTGTTCAGCTAGAAAAGCTAGCAGGGACTGAAGGGAACGATTTCAAAGTCTAGAAGGTTGAATTTTTGAGCCAACTTTATCAGAAAACGACAAACCCTCGAACGTGCAGATATCCCTAATGCACTATTACACCCACTGCAGCTATTGATAGTTCTGGTTGATCTTTTGCTGAATCCGAGGTCAGATAGCGTGCAAAATGGAGAGAGTCGGAGCATTCTAGCTACAGATAGTCACCAGCACTGTGTACACTATTCGACATTAGCAGTTTAGGGACAACGAAGGGAGAGGGAGAGAGAGAGAGTGACCAATGGGGGGGTTCGTCCCATGTTTTGAGAGTGGCATGGACAGAAGCAAAACAATGCCCATGAACTGTCGAGAGACGGAGAAAACGATGGGTAAGTAGTTAGAGGGGAAAGCTTTCCCGTGGTCAGAGAGATGTAGAGAGTAGGGAGTTGAAGAGGTTCAGATAACAATTGACTGTGCAAAACGATAGTGCCCCAATGCTCGAAAGGCTGTGGACACCGGGTTTTTTCTAACTCGACCAATCAGTTGGTGCGTACAACTGATAGCAAAACGGGCGGTGTCGCGTAAAACGGCTGTTGGCCCTAATTCGAGCGAGTGTGGAATGCAGGGAGAGAAACAATCGGCTGATTTGAGCCACTGCCTGACTCTCTCACTTCTGCGTGCTCTCTCACTTTCTCTGACTGGCAAAAATGGCCAAAGTCAATTAGCATAAGCGCGAAAGTGTGAGCGGTGAATGCGGGATTATCGCAGGGAACTGGACGAATTATCTTTCTCGACTCTTTGGAAAGAAACGACAAAGCAGTGCGAAAATGGCACAAGTGGCGAGAAATTTTGCAGAAAAGTGCTACTTGTTAACCTAAAAACCTCCCCCAATAAGGAGAAGTGGCCTACAAGCTCCGAAACAGGAGTGGATCTCATCCTCTAATCTCCGCCTTGTCCCAACCATCTGGACCTTGATAGACACGAGCTGGCCTGATCCCTTGTCTGTCAATAGGCTAATGGAGAGGAGCCTCCCTCTCCCCTCCCTCTCTCTGGTCAGGAGATGAGGGGGAGATCAGATACTCATTCCCTTCTCTTCCCCCTTCCTGTCACATTGAGATGGCACCAGATGCATGCTTACAGTGAAGGAGAGGAGGAAGAGAGGGAGGGCATAAGGTCCGTGACGGGTTGTGAGGAGCTAGGACGGACAGATAATGCATATATTAGGTGAGGGGAGATGCGCGAATGGACTTGCATGGAGAGAGAAAGGGAGGGTTTCCGCACTTTCGAAAAGGGAAATGGGCGAAACGCTTATCTAAAGTTGGATCAGGAACACTAGGGACAAAGAGTGCCCAATTCGGCTTTGCAGGTGCAAAAAAGCGGCGATTCTGTCACCAAGGACACTCAGAGAGGTGAGAGAAGAAGGGAGGGCTACTACTTTGAATCACCTCACGAGACAAGAATGAATGAATGGAAGCGGAGATGCGGGGAGAGATGACCCGTGAGAAGTAGTAGGAGAGACAGATTGTGCACTGCGGGAGTACGGTAAGGTACGGTAAGAGGGTTACTGTAGACTGGATTGAGAAGAGTACGGTAAGCTGAGAGTACAGTATTGGGCTTACTGCAGGCTGGATGGAGTGGAGGAATGGAACCCGGGAGGACGGTAAGCTGAGGTTACGGTAGGATTCAATGAGGGTTAATGCAGACAGGATGGGGAAGAGTACTGTAAGGTTACAGGACGATGAGGGATAATGTAGAATGAATCGGGTGTACGGTAGGTGCACAGCTGTCTATCCTACTACAAAACAGGTCGACTGGCACGGAAGCTATCGATATGACGAACTGTCTCCGGAACAGGTGAAACAGGTCAGTTTGCGATTGATCGGTCTCTCCATTTCACTCAATCTTTCATCGTCAGAGAGCGTGACCGATTGAGAATGGTCACTCAATCGACTGGAGCCAGAAAATGAATTACTCAGCCATTTACATGTCAGATTTTGGATGAGAGACACTGAAGGTCAATTGGGGGAGATGAACAGTTCTCATCGTTTCGAAAAGACGAAAAGGGTTGAAGAGGAATGAATGCCTTTCTGATGAGGTGTGAAGTCAGTCACCCTTTGTGATTGATAGAGTTCCCTACCTCGGAGGGAAGTGATTGAGTGATCGAAGGAGCGATGAATCTCACCCCCATCCGACACATGTTCTAATTCGACCAATCTCCTGACTCTCTCCATTTCGCACACTCTCTCGTTCTCTCTGACTGACAAGAGCCTAAATCGAGCTAGCAGCTGCGCCTTTAATTATGGGCAATCACTTAGTCACCTCTCTGGCCAGGTTCAACCGATTCTGAATAGGAGATTACACAAGACAGGAGGACATCGCATAAAAATGCCGTTCACTAGGAAATTTGACAAGAAAACTATATTCGAAACGAGGAAAGCATATTGAACAAGGGAAAGAAGGAGGGAATCTCTTCCCTCCCAATCCCAACTGTCATGAACGCCCATTTGTCTGTTCTCAACAGGCGCAGCGGCTAAAAACAAGGTCAACGACACTGTCATTAAGCGGGGTTCGCAGAGGGGAGGGGAGCATTCAAACGAGAGGAACAGGGGGAAGTTTAGAGGGAAGGATCAGTTCGAAGAACTTGCATTGCCTCGCATTGTTAGGTCGAGACTGTGAGCATTTCAGCCCAGAGAGAGATCGCACAAATCGCGGAGAGCTACAAGTGTACACTCATGGCGCGAAATTAGGCGTGAGATAGGTAAACTGAAGGGCGCAGAGGAGATACACAGACTGAGAGTGCTCTACTACTCGTGTGTTTGTGTTGTGTCCATCGCGGAATTGGAACAGGAGGCCGGGCGGAGGCTCTCTCTCTCTCTCTCTCTCTCTCTCTCTCTCTCTCTCTCTCTCTCTCTCTCTCTGGAGAGGGAGAGGGATGGAGAGGGGGGGGGGGAGAGGGGAGGAGAAGAAAGAGGGAGGAGAGAGAGGGAAGAGGAGGAGGACAGGAGCCCGCGCAGCTAATTTACACTGATGACTTGGCGCGGGAAGGAGGATAGACGACTTCTAATTCCGCACTCTATTAGACAAGGCGCCAGAAGAGATGGGATGTACACTAGCGTTCTTCCGAGTACAACGGAGAATTGGCTGGAATTGGATTAGTGAGGAATTCTTCGGAAGCCCATCAGTATCCGAGAAATACTCCAACATCTTTCTGCACGAAAACTGGGGCTCTTCTAAAAGAAATTGAGGCAATCAGAGAAGAGGAAAGCCAAAATGTATCTTGATGGCAATAATATCGCAAGTAGAATAGAGGGAACTGAGAAACCGTTCTGCTACTCCCACATCTCACTACAAGCTCATTTGTCTCGTGTCTACACAAATAAGGCTACGAATTCGCGCGACTACTACTGCTGAATTGCTGAAAACAAGGGCGAGAGACCGATCCCGGTCTGGTCTTTTCTTCCCTCAGTCTCTGGATGGTCAGTGAGAGCGAGAGAGTGTGCGAAATGAAGAGAGCCAGATGATTGGTCAAGTATAAATCATGGATGCGCGCCGAGAGAAGCGGCTCGCGACCGTGAGAGCCGGGGTATTTTCCCGGCTCTGGCTAGTATTTTCCCGGCTCCGGCTCTACGGACTCTCTCAATTCGACGAGGTCTCTAGTAGGTCAGACAGAGCGAGAGGATGTGCGAAATGGAGAGAGTCATTGCTCCCGAGCTTCGGAGAGGCTATCATTGTGGACAAGCAGCGGTTTGATGGGCGGTCATTACTCAGGGAGAGAGAAGAGGTAGTGGACACGGGGTGAACAGAGAATTACACTGCTTTCGCATGAGAAAAAGAGAAATTGAAAGCTGATTCTGCAGAACTCACAATCTAATAGGAAAGAGATGAACAGGTAGAAGAGATAAGAAACTGCTAGTAAGAGACAAAATGACGTTTGACTTCAACAGCTTCTGGATAAGTGTACAAACGCGAACATAGCTCAAGAAGAAGATGCGCATGACAATGCGATTAGCTCGGAAGAGACTTGAATGGAGTGATCTTACTCTCTCCATTCTGAGTACTCTCTCGTCACTCAGAGCGGCGAGATATAGCAAGCAATGGAGAGAGGAAGTCTCTAAGAATGAGAAGGCATTCTGAAGGGCGAGACCCTTGAGTTGCGCGCGGAGAAATGGACATGAACTGGAACATAATGAGGAGTTGATGAGGGCGGAGAGCAGCGGGGCTATAGTCATGTTCGAGAATGTAGTCGAAATCGGGCACTGATGACCATAGAAACACCATATATAGGTTTCTCCCAATTATTTGCGAGATTCTACTGCAAAATAGGAAAAGGAATGGAGCTCAGGCAGCGGGATGGGTGAACAACCTATGAATGAAGAGACTAGGCAGGAGATACCAGATGTTGTGTCAAAACGGGAACAAAGAGTACTGAAATATTCTGAGAGAAAGACCAGTCTCAAGTTCGAAGCATCTAAGCAAGACAAATCCGAGCCGAGAACAACTCTCTTCAGTTGGTATTCTCTCTAGAAGTCTGGCCGACGAGAGAGTATGGGAAATGAAGAGAGTTAGACAGAATTGGGAAAGACAAAGTACCCCTTCCTCATTACAAATTCGTGCCGAGAACTGAGGGGGGATTGCGCAAAGATGTTCAAGAGACTGCGAGTAAGGCGGGGGAAATTAATCTCCTCCCCTTTATCTCCCCCTCTCTCCCTCTAGCGGGCGCCTGAGAAACGGCTGTTGTGGGAATCAGTTAGGATTCGGGTGGAACTGAGTTAGGGAATGCGAAGAAGAGTTGTTACCCATATCCGAACAATAAATTACAAAAAAAAACAAATTCTAGTAATGTATTGTTGTGTAATGTTAATGTATTGGACAAAATCAAAACGATATCACATGAATCTAGTAGGTAGTAGTGTTGTTACTCTATGGTGCAATATCCCAGAGTCGTAATTGAAACCCTCCCGAAGAAGTAACAACAACCCATACTGCTTCTCTTTTTCAGGAAATGGAGGATTATTATACACGGGAGGTGAGGGGATCTGCTGAACAACCGAGAGAAATAAAAGGGATTGCTCTGGTGTCTTACTCTCTCCATTTCGCCCGCTCTCTCGTCTTCTCTAACCTGCGATGGGTCACAAATAGTGGAGAGATCTCGACTATTACTCGGCGGAAACGCACAAACTTCCGGTCTTTTCACACCCGCAGAAATGGCAGGAGAATGAGGGAGAGGATGAATAGAATGACCGAGAAATGCACACTATGATCATGGTGGGACAGGAAAAGAATATGAACGGTCTGGGAGGTTCCCCGAAGCCCCGAGGACCCCGTGGAGAACGGGAAAAGAACATGAACAGTCTCGAAAGAGGGGAGTTCAAGCAAAGAGAAGGTTTGCAACAGAAACAAGTAATCTACTCAATGGATGATGATCTCTATGACAGTTCTACTCTCGAGTACAGAGCGATTACAAGAGGAACAAGAGGGATTTACGAATTAGCGAGCGAGTGATGGACCACACGGGACTAGCGGGTGGGCAATGGCAGGTTCTCACTCTCCCCACTCCACTCGCTCTCTCCCCTGTCTGACCATGATTGAGAGAGAGGAGCCTGCGCAATATGGTGCCCATCCTCCCCTGACAAGGCCAACAACTGTCCCTCTCCTCCTCCTCGTCTTACCGTATCCGATTGCGTCGACTAGCATAAACAACCAGGAGAGGTGATGTAACCAGAGAAGGAGTCCCGACTCTCTCCTTTTCTCGTGGTCTCTCCTTGTAAGCAGGAAGAAACCATGTGAGAACACGATTCTATGCTTGTGTTCTAACCAAAGCGATTATCCCTTCTATCATCTGCATCTAACGAATGTTGTCACAATAGAGATCAAGACTGATTCGTGCTAGATACAGATCAATCACTGGATCAGACATGGGAATGGTGGGGATTAAGTGGAGAGGGGAGAGGAGGAGGGGATGAGCTGAGACAATGGGGACAATGGGAGTGCGGCACCTTTGCGAGAGTGATTGATGAGGTTTAGGCACGAGGGGGATAGTATGGTAACACCATCCAAATCCAAAATGGACAGTTTGATTGATTGGATAGAAAAATTGAATGAATATGAAGAAGATGATAAGGGCGAAGTAGTGAAGTGGCACAGTGCCATAATCAGGAAAGGGCGATTCCCCCCTTGTCGGTAAAAGGCGATAATGGAGCGAAAGCTGCCTATCCAACTGTTTCCTACTCAAGCAATCTTTCCTGCTTCTTGAGATGAAACTAATCCATGGCGCGGATTCATCGGTGACGCTACCGTTCCGAACCATCCCTGATCAGTACGAGCCAGAGAACAAGGGGAAATGAGTGCCAGATCAGTCCCGTTGTTCCTCTCAATGAGCGTTCCTCAGAGAGATCGGTCTGGATCTGGCCATTAACAGAGTCAGAGAAACGAGAGAGCACTTGAAAAGGAGAGAGTCAGAGTATTGTTCATGGAGAGGATGACAGCTGGTCATCTACGAGTGAAACTCGAGCCCGATCTCTCTCAATGATTATTAGCCACGCTTTGCGCATCTCATTTCGTCCTCGCGAGTGGAAGAGAAGAGATCACTTGGGCTATCCGAGATCGAAAATATGGCCGAAGATGGTATTTCCGAGCAGATTCGTAATAAGTTTACTAAAAAAATATCCCCTAAAAACGTGCCAACCTTTCCAGAGCTGTTCTTCTCTGATTATTGAACGCGCACTTGATAATTTGATTCAATTCGACCAGAAATTCTCCCTGTAGGATTGATCTATGACGATCGAGATCAGAGAAAAACTCATGAATAGAATAGCGCAATGCAGGAACAATTTGCCATTGCCACTCATCCGACAAAAGAGCGAGAGCATAACACACCATAAATAACCGCCGTTATTGCCCCAATCTCGCTCTTTTGAAGGATAAAAGAGAACTATATACAATGCATCCAGAAGGGCGAGATCCAGTGAATGTTCTCTCATCTGTCAGAAAGAGCTAGAGAGTACAAGAAATCGAGAGAGTCTGACAGGTACTAGATAAAAGAGAACTACACCACACCGAGAAGGGATCAGAGAGAGGGGGAAGATTTAAGGTGCGCATCAAGTTACAAGGTTCTGAGGACTGAGCCGAAAGAGAGGACAAGAGGGATTAGGGAGGGGATTTAGGGTGGGGGAGGGAAGGGGCCATATGGGGAATCAGTCTATCAGAGGGTAGGGAAGGGATGGGGAAATGGGGGCTGAGTGAAGATTCTGGGGTAGGAGATTCTGGAAAAGTTGCGGTGAAACAAGCAAGATTTAAGCTTGGAATGAACCCGTATGCTCATTTGCCGATTGCTCGTTCCCCACTCGTCTCTCTATCGGGCCACTCTAATCATAGACCGGACGCCGTAACTCGGTTAGGGCCCCCTTCAAGAGGGAGAATGAGGATAGAGGAAGGGAGGGAGAGTACCTACTGCGCAAATGAGGTACTCGATACGAGTTAAGGCATCCTCTTCGTCTCTAAGTGGCCAATCAAGCCCAATCTTGGAGAGATTCCGGCGAACGGGAGAATCCTATGCATAACGCTTGATATTGACAGTCTTGGAATGCAGAAGTGGGCATCAGAGATGGCATTCTGCCTAGATTTGCTGTAAAATTCGTTGAACTCTGACTCAAAAAGATATTTGAGTAATCAGAAATATAGGAAATGAGATAGGGGAAGAACAATTGGATAGCAGAGTCTGCTTGAGTAGTTCTAGGACGAGTGCAATACCACCAACCAAGCTTAAAAGTATCCCTTATCATCCCCTTTAGCAAGAACTTGTCAACGGATTAGAATAAGAATGAAAATTGCGGATACGGTTCTAGAACGAGCTAGCTACGCACAATCTGGCTCGAAACTCGTCCGTAACAGTTCTCTCCCTCCCTCTCGAGTGCCCATTATCGGATGGAAATCAAGCGAGAGAGGGAGTGAGTCCATTGATCATCAAAGGGGGAATCCATCGAGAGAGACCATTAGAGACAGATGCAATGATGAGTTGGATGAGAGAGGGGAGAGAGACAATTGAGTGCGGGGCTGATTATAGGCATGGTGCTTGGAGGATATCTTGAGAATTCCACTGATTTCGTACGCCCGACAGTAAACTATACAAGTTTTCCTATTCAACGTCTTTTGAAGGGGTTTAAACCCTCAAGGAATCTCAACAGATGTGCTGACGTCTTATTGGTATTCGTCTGTTGGAGGAGGGGAGGGGAGGCAATTGAGAACGAGGTTGATTATCTGCTTACTGAGGGAGAATATCGCGAGAATTAGATCTAGTTTCCAAACGCCTTTCTCTTATCCAGCATTTCAAGGTATTCAATCTCACCTTTCAAAGTATTTGTGCTGCTGAGGCGCAAATCATGTCCAATGTAAAGCCAAGCCGATTTGTGTGCAATAAATGCGAGTATGATACGACTTTGTTTATCCAATAGATCGTTGGAATAGGGTGAACAAGTAATTCTAACTTTAAGGAGCGCACGAGAAGTAGAATTTGCCCTTGTACGTCTTGCTGGTTTGCGTGCTCGATCCAGCTTCGAAGTACTTATTCGTGCTCCAGACTCCACTACAAAATATGATTTAGCGCAAAGTATGATATGTTCTGAGCGATTTCTCTAGTCATAGTCGTGTAGGCTCAAGTTACGTGATCATTGCAAGGATCATTTTAAGAGACCTGCTCGGTAAAAATCGAGGAATTCCACCTACCCCCCGGACACTTTCCTCCCGGAACGGGGCCAGCCAGCCCATACTCTAGCGTTAGGAGGGTCTTGTGCTCACATTGCTCATAGTACCCCTTGCTTGGGGTTTCCACACCCAAGGCGCGAGAAAATTCGAATTATGTGAAAAATGTTCGAAAAGTCATAAACTACAAAGCAGGAGAGGTAGACTCAAATGTTCACGTGCATCACGTTAGAGGTGCCCAGAGGCATCATAGCAGCAGTTTAGATTGATTCCTGATTGATTCCGTGTTTTTATTCTAATCTCAAATTTTCTCTTTTCGATCAAAGTAGCCTATAGATGCCGCTAGGGCTGAAGGTAACCTAGGTGTACGTTGCAGCCCACTGGTAGAGGTATCTGAAAATCCACTGCCTAGACTTCCCGGGCTTTTCCAATTTGAGATAGCTTCGCGAAAAGATCTCAGACCAAGGTTTGGATGTCGTATTATTTTTATTAAATAGTTCCTTTTAAAAGCTCTGAGCAAAAGACCATTGAAATAGTGATACTACGCCATTAGGTAAATATTCATCACCATAGGAGTCGATTCCGCCACCATCACTTTTTCGGACCATGACCCGGGGTTCATAGTCTCGGAGTGGTCCACCACCATGAACCCGGGGTCATGGTCCGAAATGGAGGTGGAAAGTCATGATGAGGGATGTTCATGTAGTACGCACCAAAGTATAGTACAGCTCCACAGTAATATACAGTACCCTGAGATACCGTAATCTGCCCGTCGAGGAATTGAGAACTGACTTTTTAAATAAAATTCTTTAAAAAGTTACTTTGCGATCACCGAATCACGGTATCTCAGGGTACTGTATATTACTGTGGAGCTGTACTATACTTTGGTGCGTACTACATGAACATCCCTCATCATGACTTTCCACCTCCATTTCGGACCATGACCCCGGGTTCATGGTGGTGGACCACTCCGAGACCATGAACCCCGGGTCAGGGTCCGAAAAAGTGATGGTGGCGGAATCGACTCCTATGGTGATGAATATTTACCTAATGGCGTAGTAACACTATTTCAATGGTCTTTTGCTCAGAGCTTTTAAAGGGAACTATTTAATAAAAATAATACGATATCCAAACCTTGGTCTGAGATCTTTTCGCGAAGCTATCTCAAATTGGAAAAGCCCGGGAAGTCTAGGCAGTGGATTTTCAGATACCTCTACCAGTGGGCTGCAACGTACACCTAGGTTACCTTCAGCCCTAGCGGCATCTATAGGCTACTCTGAACGAAAACAGAAAATTTGATATCAGAATAAAAATCTGGAATCAATCAGGAATCAATCTAAACTGCTGCAATGATGCCTCTGGGCACCTCTAACGTGATGCACGTGAACATTTGAGTCTACCTCTCCTGCTTTGTAGTTTATGATTTTTCGAACATTTAAAACATAATTCGTATTTTCTCGCGCCGTAGGTGTGGAAACCCCAATCAAGGGGTGCTATGTGCAATGTGAGCACAAGACCCTCCTAACGCTAGAGTATGGGCTGGCTGGCCCCGTTCCGGGAGGAACGTGTCCGGAGGATAGTCGATTTTTACCGATCCGGTATCTTAAATGAGAAATTCTAATCGAAGATCTTGTAAGGTCTTCAGAGTACTCCATATCACCTACCCAGTAAATTGAAGCCCCTTGTTCAACTCGGTGCCTATACGTTTGCTGTCTTGCAATGGTCATGGTTTCAGCGCAATGATCAAGCTATTAAAGAAAAAAAGTAGACAACTAACGTGTTCTTGTCGCATCTGATCTCCTCCGTGGAGTAGCTCGGATTGTTATCGGTGGGAGACATCGACTGAAAGGCACATGATTCAGCGATTTTAGCTGTCTACATTTCAATTCTAGCTATATTCATTAGGGGAAGATCTATATCTGTATCTTTCTATCTTTTTTTTTATGACGAAAGGAGAACTGAAAGCTCTACATTCGGTTTTAGCACAAAAACGACATAAAACGGTATGAAAGTCTCACCACGTAGATCTTCTTTCCGGGACAATTTAGACTCTGATCGGGTTGGAACTGTGTGTTGTCATTGCACGAGGAGTTCGGACAGACGGTCTTTTTGTATTCGGGAGTGACACATCCGTCTAAAATTGTTGACGATTTGTGTTATCCTTTTGAAGTCTTCGTATTTCCTCGTTTTGATGCAAAATATGTCAATTCTAGAGAGATAGAGCTAGAGATAGAGATAGCAGATATAATCAACAGAGACTCATTTTCTGATAAATGTGCATGGTAGGATAAGAAAAAAATCTCACATTGGCACTGATACTTAGTCGGATTGAAAAAGAGCTGCTTCTTGGTCTCGTCATACCATCGACCATCCTTTTTATTGCAGCGAAGGTTCTCTCCCGACGAGGAAAGGGTGAACTTATGACCCTCATCGTCAAGCTGGAACGATTAAACTCTTTTTTTCATCGGATTTTTTGTTTTTCTTAATCAGAGCAGTACATATTTATTCCTCGCAGTTTTCACTGAAAGTCTCTTTACTCGGTTCATCTTGCTAAAAACGGTTCATATTGCCTCGGAGACCTGTACTCAAAGCGTTTACAAGCTTTTCAGGCATAGCTTTTCATCGGTCTTAGCTGATCATCAACTTCTTAATATGTTATGAGAACGAACCACAGTGAGTATGGGCTCGTTGTTCCCATTGCATCGGTAGTGATCATTCTCTGCGTAGTCGACTTGTCCATTGCAGTTTCGGTAATCATCCTTCACACACGCGCCTGACTGATACGTCAACTGACGGCACTTGCCTGAAAATAGGACATGATGTTTGGAGTGAAAAAGCGTGACCGTAATAGAGCCATTAAATTTAGTTCGCTTTTGGTAGCTTTTATTGTCCGTGAGCTATTTATCTCACTATTATTAATTATTATTATCGTTTTGCAAGGTCCTACTAGGTTTTTTGCTTCTCAGATGACAGTATGGTGAGCACAGTATGGTAAAATTTTGTAGTGAACATGTGAAGCAGATTCCGAAGAACTCACTATACGCGCAGTAGGCTCCGTTCGTGTAATTCGCCCACTCTACTCCGATTTCGATGTTCCACTTCTTCGTTGCTTGACACATGGCGTACTGCTGCTTGAAGGGAGTGTACGTCGTGCCCTGGAATGGATTGGATATGATCATTACTACACATCGGCCTGTTTTCGGAGTAGAATCAACCAAACTAAAACACTGTATTTCTTTAGTTTTCCAGACGCTTCATCATGCGCTTGAAAATGTTTCACTAGGGATTAGTGCAACTCAGCCCTTCTTCCGGAGAATTAGAGAGGTGCTGTATATGATAGTCCGAGCACTGCACTTACAAAGTAGATCATGCTTCCCTCTGGACAGTGCACGGTGGTGCAGGGGTAGCCGTAGTTCTCGGTACCCTGGAATAGTAGAGAGTGAATAACGAAAAGATTCAGAGTCATGGATATCGAATCTCACAGTGAAGTTTAGCACGCTGATATAAGGGTAGTTTGGCGAATTCTGCTCAGCTTGGGGTGGAGGTGCGTAGGGCACACCAGGACAGTTCTTGCAGTCGGCACCGTTGTTCGTTCCTGGAAGAATCATTCATGCGATTCTTAACTTGCAGCAGTTTTCGATACAGAAGAGTTCGTTGCAATATAGAGCTTTCGGTAATTGAAGGGTTCCTCGGAAGAATGGAGATGTTTCATACAGTTAGTAATTTAGATCTACGAAAAATTGGTGCTAGGTGATGGATAGTCACGCCTTCGGTGAACTTCACAAGTAACAAGATTTCTTCTGTGAGTTATTGTAGAGTAGTTAGAGGCAATTGAGTGAGTAGATCAACTAAAGAGACTTACCGGCATTGTTCTTGCACGTTACGTATGCAATCGCGTTTTTGTAGTCTTCATTGGGAGGTTTGAGCGATCCTTTCCACTCTGGGTCCTTGCATTGGAGTTGACCTCCTCCTCCACCGCCGTTCACTTCCATTCCGTAATTCTCGATAGATGATGACTGAAAAATCAATTTTTTGCATGCATAATTGATTTCGATTCTGTGCGCAAAACAACAAATGTACACATTTGATATCTCCCGTCAAACTGACCACATAGAGCTGCGCGTTGCCTGTGCATTGAAGGAACTTTCCGAACATCGTGATCTGGCTCATGTCGCAGATGACATTGGGAGGGCAGATCGCTTCGGTCTTGATCGGGTTGCCGCAACCTGTGATATCGGTGCTTGCTTTTCTCTTCAAAAAGGCCTTGTAGTTTCAGTTCCGAGTTCCTATCTAAGCCAATCTTTTATGAAAGAATCATGCAGGAACAAGTTTCGAAACTTTGATTTTTCATATTTTATCAATGACCTACGGTGTTGACTGGAGGATCAGACGCACCATTATCGTCATCGGTTGAGCACGTTGCGAACACAGTCGACCACGTCCTGGTCGTTGTTCCAACTGTGCCTGACCAGACTCCAGTGCCAGTGCAGGTGAGTTCACCGGCGACCTCCTCACCAGTGCCCATAGTGTCCGAGGAGCTCTGCAAAAGCGAAAACTGTCCTCGAATCACATTTTTCTTTCGAATCGTTTGGCCAATCTTGAAGAATCTATAAATATACAAGCTATTGGGTGATCGGTATGAGCTCCACTGAGCCTGACGCTTGTTTTGCCTAGAATTTTGGCTTTTGGCACTCACCACGTAGAGCTTCTTTCCGCTCGGGCACTTCGTCAATGTCGTCGTAGCAGTCAAATCAGTGGCATCGCAGAAGTCGGACAAGGGACAGACGGCGTTCTTTTTGGTGGCAGCAGTGCATGGTGCTGAAAAGGTTTGTAATTGTGTATGATAACATTTTTCAGCATGAATAATCGTTGCTTTGCTTACTCCAAGCTAAAAAATTAATTAAAAAAACGTCCGAGCATGATAATATTGAAAATAAATTCATTTTGAATAAACAAGTTTCCCTCGTATTTCTTCCCCGCACAACATCGCTAGTTCAATTAGGTAGAAAATTCCAGAAAATCTCTTTACAGCAAATGTGACTTCTAAGTACTACAAGTTCTACAGGAAGTACTAGAACGCAAATCACAAGAGAGTAATGATGAAAACCAACTGTTCTGCATAGTATTGAATAAACGACTCACATCCGGCCGAGCAGGATACCCAAGCGTTTTCAGCGTTGAAGTCGTAGGGGAAGGGTGCTTGAGGATCGGGTTGTGCGTTCGGATCGACGACCGCTCTCCACCATCCCTCCTTGCATATTATCTTGTTGTCGGGCGGTCTCTGGCCGGAGTTTGCGGTGTCGGAGCCGGACTGAAATCATGCAGTTGGATGTAGTTGAAAACGACCGATGCATGGAACGGTGATTGCACGGTTTGGAACCCTCGTTTAGGAACCCTCAAAAAATTGTTTTGTGGTGATGTTTGGGATACGTTACTGAACATTTAGAAACTTTTGTGTTACGAAGTTCCTATACGAAGGTTCCAAAATGTCCCATCACCCATAGTACAGGATTGATGAATATGACTCACGGCCACAAGCTTTCCACTGCTGCACGTGACTTGGGTGCTGGACGGTTGAACTCCAGTCGCACTGCAAGTCTCGGAAGGAAGGTTGCAGATGGTGGTCGACTTTGTTGCGGCATTGCAAGTTGCTGAATACGTATAAATACTATAGAAACGCATTCGCTAGTAATTGATAGACTCCCCATTGATAGTGCTCCCCATGAATGTTAGGCAATTGATAGATAGTTAACATGCGCTCGTCCATCTCTGGCATGGAACAAAAGTGGGGATTGGAATGTGAAATATTCTTCTTGAACTCACTCTTCACGCAAGTAACTGTGGCAGTTTCATCAATCGGGAAGCTGACGCCTCCCGGGAATTCGACAGAGCCCGTCCAGACTCCGTTCTTGCATGTGAGAGGAGAGGAGTGAGCCCAGTTCTGAAGGTTTGATATTCAATACTACTTCTAGATGCGAATACTTGTTGGTTTTCAGAAGAAAAAATCAATGCTATCCGCAGGGGAGCCTAGATCTTTTCTAAGGAAGGCAGGAAACCGAAATGAGAGAACATGATAAAACCTACGATTGAGAGGACGTATCCCGCATCTTTGCACTTGGCGTTGTATCCCGTCTGATCAACGTTGGAATTCGCGCAGGTGGTATACTTCTTGCACTCCGGAACGAGAGGAAGTTGAGGGCAGGGAGCATCGCACGTCGCTTTGACCGACGTTTCGACGAAGTCAGTGCCATCGTCCCTCTTTCCTATCCACTTTCCGTCGACACAGCTCAGAGTGTCGTCCTTGATGGCTGATTTGGTGCTCACTGATCCTCCTTTGCGCATCTGGAAATTTGTAGGTCCATTAGCAACTCTTCGAACCAAATGAACCAAAGACAATTTTTCGGCTTGTAGAATTCGATGATCTCTGGTTGTTACCCACTCTATCCTTTACACTTTCATGTGATCACTCCTATTTGACTTGTGATGGACAGTTGTTTAAAATAGAACTTTCATCACTCCTTCTCTCGCGTTTTCCAATGCTACCCTAAAAAGAATCCCCAGTATAATCCTGAGGTGAACTCACTGCGTAGAGTGTCTTGCCATTGGTGCAGGTAACAGCGTTGTTGTCGGTGTTCACTTTATTATGATCACAACTGTCGGAGAGACAGGCGTAGTTGTGCTTCTCTACGTCCAAGCATTCTGCAAACAAAAAAGGTAAAATGTAAAAGTTGCTGCCACGTCAAGCAATTTTACAGTCGTACGAAAACGCTGGACAGGACCCACTGGTGCGGAATAATCCCGAAAACTGGTAAAAGATGGTCTAAGGTCCAGCGACACATCCAGCATCTCATGCAGATCATTGTCTTCTCATTGATTAGTAAATCAGGTTGACTTTGAACGTTTCCCTACCTGTAGCGACGCATGAGTAGACTGCATTAGCATCGGAGAAATCGGGGATTGGGGATCCCGCCAGGAACACGCCCTTCCACAGTCCATTCACACAAGTGAGATCGCCTTCAACCTTCGTTCCGGAACCACCGGTGGTAGTCGACGACTGAAATGATTCGGTTTGATCAAGAACTTGATCTGATATGTTCTGAGTGATCACTCTAGTCATAGCCGAGTAGTTACTTGCTTGTAATGATCATGTTCAAGAACTTGTACCTTTTCTCACTACCAGAACATTTCAAAGCTTTGAGAGGATTCATTGTGAAAAAAAGACTTTACGAGAACTCACCACAATCAACTTCGTTGTTCCGGAGCAATGGAGCGTATTCCCATCACTGGAACCGCCTGTGTTATCACAACGCTGCTCGGGCTTGCAGATGGCGTTGTTGGGTGTAGGGGCAGAGCATGTTTCTAAATTGTTGTATGGTCTAATGATTACAAAGTAGCACATGAAAGAACTATCGAATAACAGACAGAATCAGACCAGAAAGACATCTTCAAACCCCACCTTTGATGCAAGAAACGGTGATCTGATCTTCGCCGGAATTGTACTGAGTGTTCTCTCCCACGACTCCAGTCCAGTGACCATCCACGCAAGTCAGGCCAGTGGACTTCTCTCCTCCCTGAGTAAATGTGTCTTGTCAACTCAATGTGCTAGTGAATCGCAGTATATTCTCTTCCTAGCAGCTTTGCCGCTTCTGTTCTATTTGTAACCTTGTTTCGCTTTAATTCATAAACATACGCTAAATTCAAGCATCGACTCACAACAATCAGCACGAATCCAGGCGAAGTGCAGGAAATCGCTTTCGTGGTCGTCTTGGTTGATTCACAGACTGCTGGATCCACACAGTTTTCTTCCGTTGGCTTTTTGCATGGAGTGTCGCAAGTTGCGAGGATCGAAGTCTCTTCGAAAGGCCCAGAAGCTGTATCTCCTTTCCATTTGCCTTCCACGCAAGTCAGGGAGCCCACGATTGTTTTCGGTTGAGTTCCTCCAGTTTTCATCTACAAGTAGTCTTGTTTCATCAATTAAAAGCTTTCATCTCACCGCAAATAGAGTCTTTCCGTTGGAACATTGCGTGATGCTCTCATCAGTGTGAACTTGATCCGCATCGCAAACGTCTGATCCGCACGCAGCATCATTCTTGTCGACGTTTATGCAATCTGCAAGTCTTGATTTACAATAACCCGAACAAGAGTTCCGCAAGCATACAGTTTATCTGAGCTATAATTGTCTGTTAGAGAGGGTAAAAGTTACTCTGAGTTTCGAAACACCTGTCGGAGCGCAGGGGCATTCACACTAATTATAGATCATGCGAAATATGGAGAAAAGGATGTAGACTAATAGTGTACCTGTTGAAGAGCAGGACGAGAACGCGGTCAATTCTTTTCTCTATGATCTCTCACTCGGAAATGTGAGAAGAGATTCAAAAGGGAGGCTATTTTTGTGGTAGATCAAGCGTTTGCTCTCAAGTTTTAGGGGGAAATTTTTAGTTTCGACATACCTGTCGGAGCACAGGACCAGAACGCGGTCAGCTCAGCGAAAGTCGGCGGATTTCCATCCATTGTTTGGCCCATCCACACTCCATCAACGCAAACGACTGAGCTCTCCATCTTCTGTCCGGAGGAGAGCGCATTTGTCTTGGACTGAAAAGGTGTCAATTAAAATTTCTCGAATTTTTTTGAAGCAGCATTGAGCGAGATGATTGCGTACCACAACGAGTCTCGTCTTGCCAGTGCACTCAATCTTCTCGCTGGACGCATCGCCCTTGGTGAAGTCGCAATCATTCGAATCACAGATTTCATTTTCCGAATGTGCGGCATTGCAAATTACTGCAATGATGACATTGAAGGGTTTCATAATAGGACTGCCCTCTAGTTTCTCTAGTGACCCATTTTCAAAGGTTCTGATTCATCTGAAAGGTGTGGAATAATTACACTCACCACAAGGATTCCATAAAAGAATGAAGTGAGCTAATTTAGTATTTCGATCTTTTATCTCACCTTTCAAGCAACGGACACCGAGTTCATCCGTGGAGGAGAACTGATCATTCCCGTCAACCGTGCCCGTCCAGGATCCCTTTACGCATGTGAGTGTGGATGACTTCTTGCCGCCCTGGAAAGATTACTGATCGTGGCTACACTTTCTTAACAATTATGCGCCTTCTGAGTTGCGGGATCATATCAACTGAATTATTGCTACTTCACTAACTATTTTTAGTGTTCAAACAAGAGATTGGTGGGGTAGGATGCTGCATGAATTTCACTTTAACTTTGTATAAATGATGTCAAATGAAGTATCAACTCCATAGCTGTCCACGCCGGAGGCGACCTCATTTTTCACATAAGGGTCCCCCCTTATGTGAAAACAAGGCGGGCGCCCGCCTCGTTTTCACATAAGGGGGGACCCTTATGTGAAAAATGAGGTTGGGGGTCATGTCGGAACCGACCCCAGACCCATACCCTATCGTAACCCCAGTACCCTGACTTTCATTTTTTTGGCTACCGTAACCTACCGTAACCCTACCGTAACCCTACAGTAACCCCGTTTGTGGGCCGAATTTGGTTTTTTCGGTCATACTCATCGTGTATCATCTATATTCGAAGTTGCGTTGGTTCTGCAGTAGCCTACAGTATCCTACAGTACCCCAGCTACCGTATTCGCGGTTGAGAAACGCGAACTGGCTTTTTCCATTTTTCGTTTTAAAAATCCGTTCTTTGGGTATTTGTGTATAGCTCATTGAGAGAAACTTTTTTTTAATACCGCACATCAAAATACCGTAACCCTACCGTAACCCTACAGTAACCCCGTTTGTGGGCCGAATTTGGTTTTTTCGGCCATACTCATCGAGCATTACCTCTAATCAAAGAAACGTTAGTAGTACAGTAACCTACAGTATCCTACCGTATCCCAGCTACCGTATTCGCGATTGAGAAACGCGAACTGACTTTTTTCCATTTTTCGTTTTAAAAATCCGTTCCTTTGGTATTTGTGTATAGCTCATTGAGAGAAACTTTTTTTGGATCTCTTACCCAAAATACCGTAACCTACCGTAATCCTACAGTAATCCACAGTATGGACAGCCTTATGTGTTTTCAAGCCCATTTTCCACCCAACACTATGACAAGACCACATGATGGTTAAGACCACATCATGATGTAACCTGTTGAGATAGTTCTACAGCAACCTACAGTATCCATTCAAAGTATACGAACTCTTTCGTGTAACCTGTGAAATTCAGTAATTGGATCACATGACACATCCAATCGTTGGTTAGTAGACATTTCAAAACATTCGGGAATGCTTGAAACTCATCTGTAGGTACGTCTCGGAGAACGACTATCCGCACACTACGTACCCCACGTACTGCAGTGGCGCTGGCTATGCAATGAAAACAAAAACATTTAGAAAAATAGTGGAAAGAATGGCATATCATAAGGTAAATTATTGGATATTTAAAATTCTCTCAAGGAACTGTACACAAATACCCAAAGAACAGATTAATTTTTAAAAAAGAAGAAAAAAATTAGCCTGGTCATGGTAGATTAATGCAGGGTCATTGTGTGATTAATTGAAGGCGTAGGGCGATGAGCATGATTAACACCCAAAAGTGGATTACGGTAGGGTTACGGTATTTTGAGGTACGATATCGAAAAAAAAGTTTCTCTCAAAGAACTATACATAAATGCCCAATAAACGGATTTTTAAAACGAATTATGTAAAAAAGTCAGTCTGCGTTTCACAACCGCGAATACGGTAGCTGGAGTACGGTAGGATACAGTAGGTTACTGTACAACCAACGCATCTTTGATTATAAGTGATGCGCGATGAGTATGTCCAAGAAAACCAAGTTCGGCCCACAAACGGGGTTACAGTGGGGTTACGGTAGGATACGGTATTTTGGGTAAGATATCCAAAAAAAGTTTCTCTCAAAGAACTATACATAAATGCCCAAATAACGGATTTTTAAAACGAATTATGTAAAAAAGTCAGTCCGCGTTTCACAACCGCGAATACGGTAGCTGGAGTACGGTAGAATACATTAGGTTACTGTACAACCAACGCAACTTCGAATATAGATGATACACGATGAGTATGACCGAAAAAACCAAGTTCGGCCCACAAACGGGGTTACTGTAGGGTTACGGTAGGGTTACGGTAGGTTAAGGTATCCAAAAAATGAAAGTCAGGGTACTGGGGTTACGATAGGGTATGGGTCTGGGGTCGGTTCCGACATGACCCCCAACCTCATTTTTGACATAAGGGTCCCCCCTTATGTGAAAACGAGGCGGGCGCCCGCCTTGTTTTCACATAAGGGGGGACCCTTATGTGAAAAATTGGTCGCCGCCCAAGTTGGACAGCTATGATCAACTCACCACAAGGAGCGCGTATCCTTCCGCAGGCAGGCAGTCAATCTTGTCCAGTCCGATCTGGGAATCCTTGCACTCTCCAGGATTGGTGCACGGGCCGGCAATTGGTACGGTGCACGGAGCATCGCAGGTTGCGAGCAGATCCGTTCCGCTGAAGGGTTGGTTGTCGGTCGTGAGTCCACTCCAGACGCCGTCCTTGCAAGTCAGCGCATCCTTGATTCCAATCGTTTCAGTGCCTCCGCTTTTCTTCTGGAATGTATGAAATGTGAATAATGCTGCGGATGAAACGGCTTAAACTATGACTAGACTATATATTATTAAATATCCTCCAGGGACGACTGCAACTCACAACGTAAAGCGTCTTTCCATTCTCGCATTTCGTGTCGCCATTCTCCTCCTTCACTAGCGTCTCATCGCAACTGACAGAGCCACAGACAGTGTTGTCGGGCGTGACAGACTTGCATTCTGAAACGGAAAATCTCAGGTTATCCTACGCTCGCCAGTGCAGATTGTACTGTTGACCGGATATACATACTAAACTTACTATATATTAGTCAATAGTCAATAGCTTACCAGTGGCAACGCAGGAAAAAAAAGTTAAGGTTTATTGATTGATCGAGTATCGTACCGGTAGCAACGCAGGAGTAATATGCTAGCAAATCGAGGAAATCAGTCGGGTTCGGGCCCTTTGTCGTTCCTTTCCACACTCCATTGACGCACTTGAGATCTCCGTCCATCTCTTGTCCAGAGTTGAGATTGTCGGTCTTGGACTGAAATAAAATGGAATTATAAACAGTAAAATTGCCGTTTCACAGACACAAATCAAGTTAACGCTAAAATGAGCTCGTAAACTTACTACGATGTTTTACTATGAAATGCTTTATAAGGTCGCCGCCTCTTTGCGACCGGAATGTTACAACCAAATGAATAAAAGAACGTCACTTACTGCAACAAGTCTGGTCGTTCCTTCACAGTGAATGAGTTCGTTGGTGGGATCAGCGTTATTGTGGTCGCAGCTTTGGTCGGCCTTGCAGATTCCATCACTGGGATTCGGTTCGGAGCAGACCTCTGAAAGCGTTCTTTGCGAATTTTCATGATTGGCACATATTGTTAGAATCAGAGTAACCGAGAAAATGCCGAAGAAGATGTTAAAATCGAGCGAAAATTAGGATTCGTAGCGAAATACTTGTTGTATCACTTACCGTTTCGACATGCCGCAACAACCTCCTTTGACTTGTACTCTTCTTCACCCTCAACATCTCCCTCCCAGTATCCATCCTTGCATGTGAGTGCTTCGGACTTCTTTCCTCCCTGCAACGTGTTTCACTAATACATCGATATCGTATCTGATACAGCTAATAGCCTTGCTATACCAACTTTTGTCGCGAATAGACTCACAAAGAATGTCCTACTTACCACGATCAGAATGAATCCTTCCTTCTGGCAATCAATGGTTGTTTCTGTGGAATGAGAAGCTTCGCACTTTTCGGGTGAAGTGCACTGGAACACGGTTGGCGGAGAGCAGGGAGCATTGCAAGTTGCATGAACATCAGATGCAGTTATGAGGATTCCGTTCTTGTCTTCTCCTTTCCATGTTCCGTCTTGGCATTTCAGTGATCCGGAGACTTCTATCGGTTCGGTTTCGCTATCCTTCTTCTGAAACAGGTGATCAGTCAATGAATCTCTGATGAATGTTTTCAATAGTTGATTTAAAAGGCTCTGAAACTCACAACGTAGAGAGTCCTTCCATCTTTGCATTTCACTTCGCTATCAAGCTGCTCGAGGTGTTCCGTATTACAACTGGATGAACCGCAAGCTGCGTTGTCAGGAGTGTAGGGCTTGCATTCTGCAATTGGAAGAAGTTAAGGTTTATTGATTGATCGAGTATCGTACCGGTAGCAACGCAGGAGTAATATGCGAGCAAATCGAGGAAATCAGTCGGATTCGGTCCCTTTGTCTTTCCTTTCCATACTCCATTGACACACTTGAGATCTCCGTCAATCTCCTGTCCAGAGTTGAGGTTGTCGGTCTTTGACTGAAAGGAGTATATGAAATGTAAATTAGCGAAATTTTCAGGATATAACGTGCGAAGCGAAAGGCCGTCTACGACAATTGCCAACCACAATAAAAAGGATTTAGGTCCTTACTGCAACAAGTCTGGTTGTTCCGGTACAGTGGATCTGCTCGTTGGAGGGATCTGCCTTAGTGTGGTCGCAACTTTGGTCGGACTTGCAGATTTCATCCTTGGGATTCGGTTCAGAGCAAGTTTCTGAAAGCGTTAGTTGTGAATTTACTGTCACAAACTGCGGTCTAAAGATGGCGAATTGCAGAGGGTTGTAAATAAAACAATCGACTAGGAAAATGAGGTCTTGATTTGGTTTTGATGGTCAATAACGCCTTGGCTCACCCTTCCGACAGGCCGCAGCGACTTCCTTTGATTTGTAGTCTACTTCTCCCTCCACATCTCCCTCCCAGTATCCATCCTTGCATGTCAGCTTTCCGGACTTCTTTCCCTCCTGAAAAGACTCTTCACAAAATACACATCTTATTTGTGTCACCATATCGCGTAGACTTGCTTACTACATGTTGTTTCGATATATATATAAAGCTATTTAAAAAGCTTTTCTTACTACTAGGAGAACAAATCCTTCCGCCTTGCATTCGATTGTTGTGTCCGAGAAGTCGGAAATCGCGCAATTTTCAGGTGAACTGCATTGGAACTGTGTTGGCGGAGTGCAGGGAGCGTTGCAAGTCGCGTGAATATTAGATGCAGCGATAGGGTTTCCGTCCTTGTCTTGGCCTTTCCATGTTCCGTCTTGGCATTTCAGCGATTCTTTGACTTCTGTCGCAACGGTTTCGCCATCCTTCTTCTGAAACAAGAGATCAGTCATTGAAACGCAGAAGAATCAGTATTCTTGTTTTCAATAGTTATTTTAATTGAGTTGGAAACTTCGCCCAATTCTGAGGAAGGGTACTCAAACTCACAACGTAGAGAGTCCTTCCATCCTTGCATTTCACTTCACTCTCCAGTTGTTCGAGGTGTTCCGTATTGCAACTGGCTGAGCCGCAAGCTGCGTTGTCAGGAATGTAGGGCTTGCATTCTGAAAGTAAACTCCGTCATTCTCCACACATTTTGAGAATTTAGCGTTCAAAAATTCATTGTCACGGGTAGGTTCCCGGAAATTTTCGAATAAGAAAAGTCATTCGAATCAGAATAATCGAATAGCTTACCAGTTGGAAGACAGGTATAGTATGCTATCAGTTCAGCGAAGGAACCACCGCCTAACTTGTTGCCTCTCCACGCTCCATCTACACATTCGATTGCGGACTCCATCTCACTTCCGGAACCGGCGTTAGCAGAGTCGGACTGCAAATATGAAAGATATAACAGCGAATCAATATAATCATCACGGGGTTCCGCTGAACTGGTCTAAAGTCAATCAGAACAGATCAGCCCTGATCAAAATAAAGCTATTTACCACAACAAGTCTCGTCTTTCCATTGCATGTGATTCGATCTTCAGTTGGAGTAGCCTGGTCCTTATCGCACTCCTGACCAGAAGGGCAGATGATGTTCTCGGGAGTCGCCGTTGAACAAGTCTCTGAATAGGCAAAGGAAGAATAGATACATTTAGGATATTTTAAAAATGTGGATATCTTATCTCACCTTTCCGGCAGATAACGCTCGGCGACTGGTCCGACTCGAAATTGGTGTTTCCACCAACTGTTCCCTTCCAGACTCCCTTTTCGCATGCGAGTCCAGTTGACTTCTGTCCGCCCTGAATCAAAGTACTATTGTTATTGAGAATAAGACATTTTTGTCTCTTTTTCCCTCGTAATGTTTCACCAGTTTTGAAGTGAGAACTATCTCATTGTAGCTTAAGAGTTTCTCATACTCTTATGAGACTCTCTATAGAGAAACATGCACAATACAGAGAAGTCTACTAACCACTAGAAGAACGTATCCGACATTCGAAGCGCAGTTGATTGTCGTGGGAGATTTATCAGAGGTCTTGCAGTCTCCGGGCTGAACGCATTCAGCATCCGTTGGACCGGGACACGGAGCATGACAAGTGGCTGCGGGGATCGATTGCTCTTCGAAAGTTGTTCCACCCGCGATTTGGCCTGTCCACTTTCCATCCTCGCACGTCAACCATTCCTTGATCGTATGCTTGACTCCAGCTATCATCTGAAATTACGAATATTTGCTGAGCATTCCGGCATACTTCTTCCCATGAATTTCCTATGCATGTTAAAACACACTTTGAAGATGGAACTACATTTAACGAATTTTTGTTTGCTGTGAAGTTGATGAAGCGATTAATGAAGGAATAAAGGAAAACTTGATCGGTTCTAATATTGTTATATTGCCTTTTCATGATAAATAATTGGATTGGTTTGACCACTTACAACGAAGAGTGTCTTTCCGTCCTTGCATCTTATCTCTGCATCATTGACTTCGACGTGTTGCTCATTGCAACTGGTGGAGACGCAGGCAGCGTTGTCACGAATCACCGGACCGCATTCTGAGATTGGAAAGTGTTCAATCGCATGCGAATTAAGCTTCAGACTGATCGCAAACGATACAAAAATTTCACTACAAAAGACAAACAACACCGGATCAGTATTATCAGATTGATTTAAGGGGATTTTTCGACAATGTAATGATTACAGAACTCAGCATTTACCGTTAACTCGAGGAAACAGGAGTTTTTGGAATTTCGTTGTGTTTGGAACGAAAGAGACTTGCCTAATATCGCGATAAGTGCTTAAATATTACCGAACGACATGCAGGAGTACACAGGATCAGAGTCGGTGAAATCGGTGTTTGTTCCATCGGTACTTCCAGTCCATTGTCCATTGATGCAAGTGAGGTTGCTGGCCAGAACCACTCCCGACGTCGGCGTATCAGTTGGTGACTGGAATGGTCAGAATCCATATGTCTACAGCTTTTGCTAGGTCCAGATCCTTGTCGCAGAGGCTGCTTCCTACCATTCAAAAATTGAAGAAGTTCCCTTGCATCTAACTTGCCGTGGAGAGAAACTGGAAAAATGGAACTCACCACAACGAGCTTCGTGTTCGACGGGCAGTAGAAGATAGGGTCGGCTCTCACGCCCAGTTCGCTGCACTCGCTTGGGTTCGCGCAGATTGCAGTGTTCGGAATAGGATTGGTGCAGGTCTCTGGAAAGAACAATATTCAATTCGGCAATTTTCTGCAGTGTTTCCAAGACCCAATTGTGGTTGAAAAGTTATGTAAATTTATAGATTTTCTGAGTATTTTTTCAGTACTCCTATGATTGGTGAAAAAACGAGCTTACTATCTCCACAGGCAGCGTAGATCTTCTCAGCAATGATGGTTGGTCCTCCATTCTCCGCTTTTCCATGCCACTCTCCTTCGTAGCAAGTCAGCTTGTGCTTGATGGCAACGGCCGGGCCGGATTCGGTTGTTGACTGAAATGGATTCATCGGCTTTTACTCTTATTGATTCGTTTTCTTTAGTGGTCGGTGATTAATTCGCTGATGCCTTCATAGTTCGTAGCTCAGAAAAGAAGAAGAGACGACACCAGTGAGAAGTGATCAATAAAATAAAATCAACTAACAGCATAGAGTGTGGATTGATCGCACTCGACGTGAACTTCATTCTCGAAGAGATATTCGGTATGGCAAGTGAGACAGATATCGGTTGTCCGTATGACGGGCTTGCACGCGACGACTGAACGATTGAATTAACTGCATATTGTCGAATCTCATATCTGGCCCATCCTAGATGCAGACTCTGTGGTGACTGGCGCTTTAAGTCATTGTTTGTGTTCATATTAGCCCATTCCCAACGTACAGACTATGCTCAATTTTCCCGATAGCGAACGTTCTATGATGGTGAAAAGTCGTATGATTCTCACTCGGTCCATCATAGCACTGGATACTCTCGAATCGCTGTGAACCGATGACCCACGGCTTGTTGGGATCTCCAGTTTTAGCGCATTGCGCTGTCTGCAATTATCTTTTTTTCCCGAGGATTCCATATTTTTGTCAGTGAAATATTACTCTTGTGTAATATTGATACTCCTTTCGTATTACATTTGACCTGGATAACATGACGATCGCAGCTCAATAAAGGTTCTGTTTATCTAACCTTGAACGGAATTCTCTCGTACTGGACTCCACTCCATGCGTAGATTGCTCCATCGTCGCATTGGGTCCACGGACAGGTGTGCTGAAAAGTTACCCAATATTAAATCCAGAATAACATGTATTGTGGTTTTGCAGAGGAAAAAAGTAATAAATGGAATTGGTTTTCTGTGCTCATCTCAGGATCGCTAAATTCAGTTGGTATTCGAAAGATACGACCGCGCTAAATACGAGGAAACACAAGGTTGGTGAATGGATATCCCTAAACATGTTTCGAAATACCTCATTATCAGGCGGATGGACGGTGGGAGGATTGACGTAGTACTGGACGGTGTGCTCCGCTTTCTTGGGTTGGCAGGAGGAATCGCAGGCTGACAAAATATTGCTGTGGGACACCTTGGAATCATTCGTCACATCTTAGTTCAAATTTCATATAATATGCTTATCCTAACTTTACTTAAAACGCGTTTCGCGTAAGAACATAAGAGGGGGTGGCACAGTAGCTCAAATGGTCCAAGGAAGCTCAAACTTTATGGTTATCTCTCTAACCACAAAGTTTGAGCTTCCTAGGACCATTTTAGGCAGCTTTGCCACTTGCCTTATGAATTTAAAAGTTCTTACGCGGAATGCGTTTCAACAATATCCTGATCATGCATTAATTATCAAATAACAACACATACGATATCCACAGAAGACGCCCATGTGCCATTCTTTGGTCCCGTCCCAAGTTCCATTGATGCATGTCTGAGGCTGATCCAATTGCTTCTGAAATCATTCATCTCTCCTTAATTGAATTGCCTTAGTTGTTTAGGCGCAAATGTTCAGGCGATTCTTCCAAATTAGATCTATAGTTTCCCTAATTACCAATGATCAGGTACATATTTTGAAGAGCTTTGGAGCATTTGAACTAGTGTTCTTCAAATTAGTCTTAACATTCTTCCCTATTCATTTAATTAACTTGCTTTTTGCACGTTCACTCCCAAAGATGAACTTGAACAATCTATGATCTCACCTTCTCTCCTTTCCTAATTGAAATGCTTTCCATGATCTTGAACGATTTCGGAAAGGTTTCGAAATATTCAATCTTCTCTATTCTCACATTTAAATAACGCGCAACGATCAAGAACGAAAGAGAAGTAGCTTGTGCACGTTTGCTTTTAATTGCTGCTCATCCTTTACATTTTCTTATTTGAAAAGACTAAATGATCATGAACAAATGCTTCCGCACATTCGTTCTTGTTCTACCTTCTTGGAAATTGGTAAAGGATATCGACACGGAAGCGCAGTTGATATGGTTGATCTCAATTAAACCCGGAAGTTTTGCTCTAATTGGCTTTTTCTTCCTCGTTCCAGAACACAATTGGGAGAATAGGAGATGAATAGTTCACAGAACTACCATGTCAATTGGATCGTCTCTATCTACGAAACGATACCTCTAAGAATGGAAATATTAAAAAATAGCATGATCATTGCAAGACTGCATAGATTATGGCGCAGGCCCGGGAATCGAACCCGGGATTTCCGCATATCGGCAGGAGTAACGAGTAATAAACACAAACAACTTTCACTAACCGTTTCCGTATGCAATTCGTACATTTCTTTCTTCGTGCATTCGATCTTCTTCGGTTTCTTTTGTGTTTCAACTGGAGTCGATCCATGACAGTAGTAGTTCTTCGGGCACTGAATCGTGTTGAATCCGCAGTCGTTGCGCGGGGCTGGAATGATCACATTTTATCGTTTTGTGGGATCTTCAAATCACCGCGACTGTGACTGTTCAGCAGTGAATTTATTCAGTGTTTTTTGTCCTAGCAATATTGTTGAAAAGTCTCACAAAGACAGGCGTAGAATCTCTTCTCGCTGTATCCGTCGAAACTCCATGTCTTGAGAACTTCGTCGCACTCAGCATTTATTACACCCTCGCTCTCCCACTCAGTTGAGCCTTCTGAAACATCCGGGAATGTAGCACAGAAAATCGATTAATCTAGAGGAATCTGGATTAAATTGAGTGTATCTCACGTTCTCTTGACACGAGTATTCCATCAGGACAGGCGAATGAAGTAGTAGTGGATCCGCCCGGGAGAGGGTTGCAGTCGAATTCTTTATTGTTGAAACAACCCTCTTGGGGCATCGAAATCGAGATGAGCATAGGGCATTCTGAAAATAGCGAATCTACGTTTCAATAACTCTTTTTGGAACAGTGAAGAGACTTACTCTTGCCGCACTCCAGACACACTCCTGGCTCTCCGGGTGCTCCTGTATCTCCTTTCTGTCCCGGGGTACCCGGAGGCCCCTGCAGTCCCTGCAGTCCTTGCAATCCTTGTAGTCCATCTTTTCCTGGCTGTCCAGGGTTGCCGGGCTGCCCGGGGGAGCCGGGCAATCCATCCTTGCCATGTTCGCCGTTTGAGCCGTTTGTGCCTCCGGGTCCAGTGGGTCCGGGAGGTCCGGGAGGTCCGGGCGGGCCGGGCTGTCCGTTGCCGGGCTCGGATGGGGCTGAAGGTCGTTCATTTTGTCAGATTTTGTCAGATAATAGTGTGCAAAAGCTGAAAATCCTCACGAATAACGCAGTAGGCGCTGTCCGTTGTGTGCTGATTGAAAGTTCCATAGAGCCACTGATATCGCGAGCACGTCAGATGAGTGACGACTTTTCCGCGGACGAACATGATAGCGCCTGCCTCCTTGCAGAAGAGACTGCAATTTTTCTATTAATATTTTGCGAACTACTTTGAAAAGATTTCCGCCGAAATGTTGCAATGTGTTTCAAAACTAGATTACCGATCGCATCTAGATCCGCACTTTCCACGTTCGATCTGGAAATCGCTCCTTTCCCAATTCTTGTATTTCTGAGGAACGTTGTACAGCTCGTATTTGGGAAACTGGCAGTCGCGACAGGCTGAATAAGTTTCAATAGTTCATCGTTTTAATCTTCTTTTGCTGAGGTTCGGGCGCTTTTGATACCGCTAGCTTCCGAAAAAGGATTTTGAAAGTTGTGAAAGAACGAACATGATTGACAGGAGCAGGGCGGATGAGTATGCACTGCATAGAAGAGCAGTGATAGGAAGAGTAGCCCAAGGAGGCTCCTCATCTCTGTAAAATTAGACTTGTTAGAAGGAATAAAATAGGTAGAGAAAATTAGGGAAAATTAGGGGATAGGGAAAATTGACTTATGAAACGTTGATAATAAAGGGTTTGGAAGAAAACAAAAATGTGATTGGCAAGGAAAGATGCGTTCAGAACTTTGCCAAGAGAAGAAAGGATGTGCTCTGAGAAGGATGTAATGAAGTGCCGCTCCGTCCCTTTTATTCGTGTTTTGAATGTCAATCGAGTGAATCAGGGGAAGCGCCAAGAGCCACTTTGAATGAAGAATTGAGCATTGCACGGAGACAGTTCAAAGATGAAGGAACTTGAACGGGGAAGTGTTGGGGATATTCAGTATAGTTCTCAAGGATCGCATACACTGTCAATGTCATTGTTAATAAACCCTTTGTGATCAATATCTTCCATCTTTCCATCTGTCTTTGTTGTTTCCTGATCTTATCACGAGAAAGGATCTCGAAATATCAGAATTCATACATTTATCATGATTTACACAACTTCATTCAATAGATACTGTACTTTTTGTGACAGAAGCCATAGTAAACACTTCTGAAACTAACGAGCACGACTTTCTTTGCGCAATTATGATCCCTTTCGTGCTCTTTGAAACGAATAACTGCAATGAATTTTTTGCTTATTCAGTCTAGAAATTAAATGATGCAATACCTTGATGAGGCAGTATTTGTTTTGCACGAACTTAGTTAAACTGGTAATTGCATCGTAATCACACAGCTGAAATGTTGTTCGTTCATTCGAGATAATCAATCTGTTATCATACGAAGAAAGCGAGGTTTTCATGTCGTTCATAATACTCTCAGTCATGCTGAAATTAGTTATCCAATCTCGAAACGCCGTTGACAAACATGTCGTTCGAGGTCCTTGATCACTATCGGCTTGGCTTCCGGTTCAGATGAGGATGGGGCGGAAATCTTCATGGGGTGTATTCCACCAGGTGTGCCCCATCCTCATCTAGCATTCATTGCCTGATATGATAAATTGATTGATTCCGGTTCTGAGTCCGACTCCGCATCCCGATTGACACTTCCAGCTCTTCTCTCCACGTGCTCGAGATGGGGGCGACACTCCGTTAGCAGAACGATGAGAAGAAGAGAGAGAAGAATCCAGAAAGTCCGCATGATGATGGTTGCTTATCTCCATTGGCTCTGTCCTTTTATAGGGGCTGAATGTGAAGATATGGCTCTCTGACCTCTGAGAGAAGCTGTGGATTGAGAGAGCAGCTCAACTTTAGTGGTGCATGCAGACTGGCAAGGATTTCGATGAGCTCTCTCAAAGGTGCGCACTATCTCGCAGTCAGAAAGTGGTAGAAGTGGTAGAAAGAGTCTAGTCATATTCCTTTTGATCTCGAGCAGTAAGAGAGAATGTACAATGGAGAGACCATTTTTTGCGAAGGCACGCAGAAAACAAAATGTCTGATATCACGGGATAAAGAACGATAGCTGATATTGGTACTCGGAGTCTGTCATGGACAAAAAGATTGGCGTCAGAGTTCATTGCACGAGTACGGATCGAACACGGAATCTTTCGATGGGCTATTTCGCTTCACGTTTTCTTTTTTTTCCGCGATTCCATAGTCTAACAGATTTGACAGTCGCTCAGTTCCGCGAACTTCCTTTCGGTTCCGCAACCGAGAAAAAGTTAGTTTTTGAAAGCAAACACTGTTTTTGAAGACTGCTTACTGAGAATTGAGCGATGCAAGTGCTAATTTGAGGTTGTTTTCTGCTTGTAAGAAATATATATTTGAAATTGCCGAAGTCCAGTGCGACCGTGCTCTGAATTGACGCCTATCTACGAAGCGTTGTTCGAAATTCTCCAGGGATTAATTAGTAGTCAATTATTGATTGATTACCAAAGTGATAATAAACTAAGTCAATCAAGACAGTTTGTAAGAGTAAACCGCAAACCACGACCGGGAAACGTATCCAAACCGGGGCCGGAGATAAGGCGCACACTCGTTATTCTCGATAAGGCACACATTGTCAGCCATGCTCACATTCACTCTGATCAATCAATACGATATACGAATCAATACAACATCGATGAGCTGAACGTATTTCTCATCTGATCACCTTTACTATCGACGTGATGGCTCCGTCTTCTACGAGGTTGGTGATTTTGGCAGTTTTAGAATCAAAACTCATTAAACAGAGTGAATTGTTTGCGTCACTGTTTTTGCTAGTTCTCGATCAGTTTAGCCCACGCCTCCCCCTTAATTCACTCTTTTTGGTTTAAAAAAAGCCCTCGTTTTTCAGCCGATTCGACCGATTCGCGTCACTTTCGTCGAGGATGACTCATCGCTCTAACGAGGACTAACGTATTCTAGCCGGCGGGCCATTCCATGCTTGTCGAGGTTAGTGTTGGTAACGCAAAACAGAGATTTAAACAATCTGAGATTATTCTATTCTGATTATTAGTGCCAAACCCCTGGTTAAAAGCTCGAACCGCCCAGCCAAATCATATCGAAATAATTCGTTGCAATGGCCGTTAATGCGTTAATTTTATGTTCAATAACGTCGAGGAGGACTATGCACCCCCGAAATTAGCAAGAAATGTGTTCAATCCCACTTTTCAGGCTGTTTTAGCACCATTTTCTGTTACTTTCCCAGCATTCACTTCAGGTGGGCATTTTTCACTCTCTTCGTCATCTCAGCAGCTCCAAAACGGACGTGTTGATTCTTCGAACGCCCGTGAGTTATATCTCCTTTATATTCATGCCCATTTTTAACGTTTTTCTTCACTTCTAACCCTGGATTGGTGCTGACTCATCGTTGGCACCTTTCCAGCAGACAACCGTAATCCATTGCCAAGTCGATGTTTCCTTTCGGGAGTCAGTGACTTTCGAAACTTGTGTGATGATTTTTGCTTTAGAATATAAATTCAGAATGACTAATGAACGAAAATACAATATTTTTTTTCTTAAATTTCAGACAACCGAGTTGACTTCATCGATCTCTCGATCGGAATCATCACGAATTCACTCGAGAAAACTCACATCCAGGTTCGTTTGCCGGCTCGGATAGGTTAGTCATCGCCCCCTCTCCCTCCGGCACTTCGCCTCCTCTCTACACTCCTCTTACACCACTTTATTGCCGAGTCAGTTCGTACAATGCTGTAGAGAAATGATCAATGCCAAGGGTCTCCGACTGAGTCAATACGGCACCACATTCAATCCCATTCACTTCAGATATCACCCTGTTCAACTTCGTTCGCTCCCTAGAAAGAAGGCGTGATCACTGATGTTCTCCCTCCTCTCCATCTCTATTCCCATTTCCCTGAACTCTCTCATGTTTGCTGCTATTGTGGAACAGAAAAGGAAACAACATTTGGTTCCAACTGGACTTTATCGGTTCCGTAAAACAAAATATCTTCAACAAAAAACACATTCCGCCTTAGTATTGATCTTGCTCAGGTATCTTCGAATTTCGTAGCCTCCCGTCCTGAAATACGCATCTTTATAACTTCTTCCTCATCACTTTGATCATTCTGTTTTCGCCTCTGAGCAAACAATGGCGTGGTCATATCAATGGTGCATGCGCTCTCACTATACAGATATTGAGAATGGGGAAGAAGAAAGAAGTTTGGGAAAGAAGAAAGACTCACAATTAGTTTTTCCGCTGCTTCAACCGCTAATTTCCTCACTTGATTCGCTGAACGAAGAAACATGTCCAGAACTGGCAAAGTAAACGTCGAAATGGATCTGCGAAAAATCGAATAAACTCCTTTAAATCGCCTACTGGCATAAAATCATTGTTGACTAACCGAAGTGCTTGATGTATGCCGAATCCAATGCTAGCTCCTTTCCAGATTCATCTCCATAGTCATTGTAGGAGTAGTTGAGTTTGTGTAGAAAACTGAAGGAGTATTTTTGAAAATGAACGAATAACTCGATCGCGAATAGTACGGCAAATAAACGTGAAAAGTGAATGAAGCGGATATTTGGGAGAGGCACAATCACTATCACCCCTCCCTTCCTCTTCTTCTCCCTTTTCTGGTGGATAGGGATCGTCCCTTCCTCTCTCTACTATCGAGAGATAGTGTTTGATTGAGAGAGATAACGGTCAGAAAGGGAGAGAAGGAAGGACGTTTTGTACCACTCCGTGCCGGCGATCACAAAAGTGCAGAAGAGAGGAGCGAATGCGTGGAAAGAATGAACGATCGGGAGACAATGGAGAAGTGAGAACGGGTTTGTTGTGAATTGGAATGGTCCGAGGCGAGAATCAAGGCGGAAACGACAGTGTGTAGATATCAGTGTTTGCCAACCAAGTGATCATCACTAGTGCTCTCGTGCTCCATTATCCGTTGATTCTTTGCTCTTAAGAGACCGGATCGGTAAGAATCGAGAATCCCCCGGACACGTTCCTCTCGGAACGGAGCCAGCCAGCCCATACTCTAGCGTTAGGAGGGTATTGGGTTCACGTTGCTCATAGCACCCCTTGTTTGGGGTTTCCACCTTTACGGCGCGAGAAAATTGGAAATATGTGTGAAATGTTCGAAAAATCATAAAATGCAAAGTTGGAGAGATTGACTCAAATGTTCACGTGCATCACGTTAGAGGTGCCCAGAGGCATCACAGCAGCAGTCTAGATTGATTCTTGATTGATTCCGGATTTTTGTTCTGATCTCAAATTTTCTTTCCTTGATCAAAGTAGCCTATAGATGCCGCTAGGGCCCAAGACAACCCAGGTGTACATTGTAGCCCACTAGTGGAGGTATCTGAAAATATGGTCACTGGGTATGTACGGCTCTCACGCTGCGAGATTTCCCATTGCAAAGAGGCGGAACCGTATTTCCGGATTCAGATTATTCACGATTTCATTACCCATTTCTCGACGTTTATGCAACATGCAACTCAAATGGCATAATCACGCCTCCAGGAGAATTATCAATACGGAAGGGGTCGGTTCTGCAACCATCACTTTTTTGAACCATGACCCGGGGTTCATGGTCTCAGAATGGCCCACCACCATGAACCCCGGGTCATGGTCCAAAATGGGCTTTGAAAGCCATGATGGAGGAACCACATGTGCTATACGGCCTTGGGTAGTACACCACCCAAGTAGTACACCGTACCCGAATTAACCGAAATCCGATCATCGCAAGATGATTTTTATCAGGATTTTTGTTCAAAAGTCATTTCGTGATTTCACAGTAGCCTGATTACGGTTAATTCGGGTACGGTGTACTACTTGGGTGGTGTACTACCCAAGGCCGTATAGCACATGAAGTTCCTCCATCATGGCTTTCAAAGCCCATTTTGGACCATGACCCGGGGTTCATGGTGGTGGGCCACTCTGAGACCATGAACCCCGGGTCATGGTTCAAAAAAGTGATGGTGGCAGAACCGACCCCTTTCGTATTGATAATTCTCCTGGAGACGTGACTATGCCATTTGAGTTGTATTTTGCATAAACGTCGCGAAATGGGTAATGAAATCGTGAATAATCTGAATCCGGAAATACGGTTCCGCCTCTTTGCAATGGGAAATCTCGCAGCGTGAGAGCCGTACATACCCAGTGACCATATTTTCAGATACCTCCACCAGTGGGCTACAATGTACACCTGGGTTGTCTTGGGCCCTAGCGGCATCTACAGGTTGCTTTGATCAAACAAAGAAAATTTGAGATCAGAACAAAAATTCGGAATAAATCTAGAATCAATCTAAACTGTTGTTGTGATGCGTCTAGGCACCTCTAACGTGATGCACATAAACATTTGAGTCAATCTCTCCAACTTTGCATTTTATGATTTTTCGAACATTTCACACATATTTCCACTTTTCTCGCGCCGTAAAGGTGGAAACCCCAAACAAGGGGTGCTATGAGTAATGTGAGCCCAAGAGCCTCCTAACACTAGAGTATGGGCTGGCTGGCCCCGTTCCGAGAGGAACGTGTCCGAAGAGTAGGCGAAATTCTTCGATTCTTACGGAGCAGTTCTCTTAAGAGTGTATTAACAATACCGTTACTAACGTCTTTATTAAGTCATAACGTTGAATTAATAAAATTATTAAACAATTTCCGATTGTGCATTTGATGGGAGACGGGGCTGCCACATCCGTCTTCTTCTAGCGTCGTTGTCTGTTATGAGGATTGTTGGCTACTTTCAAGGAACCATCAGTACTGAAATCGCATCGATAACTCGATAACCGTATCGAAAAGATCGAAGAGCCCCTTGACAAAAGGATTCCGAACGATTACTTTTGGCCACCTGAAAAGCAATAAATATTAGCGTTTTTGATGCCGAATGAGCCAAAAAGTTAGTTCTCACCTTTCTTCAACTCATTATCAGTTTGTCCTTCACCAGATTGTTCTTCACGCCCATTGATAGTTGAGTTTGTGCAGGAAACTGAATGAATGCTATGAAAAATGACGTAATTGCAAGAATTGGCGAACAGAATAGCTAATGAACGTGAAAGTTGTAATGGAATGGGAGGAAACGACCGAGTGGGGTTATCACCATCCCCTCTTTTTGTTCTTCCTCTTCTTTCTAGTGATCATTCCTCTTCAACTGATTGCCCCTTCTTCTCTCCTAATACTTCTCTCCTAATACAGAGTGCAAAGGAGAGCAAAACACTCGAGAATTGTTAAGGAAGGCATTGCCAGTTACTAATTTTACTGAACAACGATTATTGCGATTGTTGGAACAATAAAACCAGAACCAGTGCCGGAGCGACTGATGTGTGTATTTGACTGAGTGATAAGAAGGAAGAAGTGTTGCACGGCTATCACGTGCTCTGCTCGATTAGACAGTGATGGAAGGGAGATGGAGCGAAGGAAGACATAAAAAGACACAAGGCAAAGTGTGCAGTGAGAAACGTTCACTGTGTTTGGCAACCCAACATTGCCCATTGCTCATGGTCATTATTCATTTGCTGTGAGTACTCGTGTATTGAAAACATCGTTTACTATTTATTACGTTAACAACAATTCTACAATGGCATCGACAGGCAAGTTGTCATCCAGGTTCTGCTCCTCTTCTTCCTTTCCTTTCAACGGCCGCTTCGAAGATGCATTCCACTCGATAAACAGCTGAAAAATATTGGATAGACTCATGAATCACACATTACCAAAATCGACTCACTTGTTGAAGCCTTCCAGGGCATAACGAAACGAGTATGCATTGTGTCTGAAAGTGTAATGTTGGAGTATGCAAAAGGCATTGGAATCTGCAAAACGAAATGTACTTACTCACCTTTCTTTATTTCATTGTTGTTGAACTCCTACGCGGATTCGTCCCCATTTCCGTAGTCGAGATTGTGCAGAAATCTGGGGAAAATCAAGAATATTAGAATATCACAGGCAGACACAAACGCGGAATGTGAAACAAAGCGTAGTCGAGGGATGAGGAGCAACAGTTCACTAGTAACCCGGAAAAAACGGTTTCACTAAATCGATAGATATCCTAGTGATGGGTTGATGTTTAGGATGGGTGGTGGATAGGCAATCTTCCCAGGAATTAGAGAAATACCCGAGGAAATGAAAGAAGAATCACTCAATGGGCGTTTCTCCCGTGTTCAACTGATCAACCTCTCCTTCTCCACCCTGTGACGGTGATAGAGAGAAAGAGAGTAGAGACGCAGATAGATCAAGAACTCGTGACGATCCGTGCCTGTATTTGCGATAACAGAGTGCAGTGAGAGGAGAGTAAGTGGAAAGATCGGGAAAAGTTGAACAAGTGAGATGCTACCTCTAATCCCGTCGCGAATAGGGATGGCTCTAATCGAAAAAAAAGGTGAAATAAAACAAGAGAGTACCAGGACAGAGTCAAAGAGACAAAGTGAAAATCGCCCAAAGTCAAAATTAATAACACAGAAATTATCGCCATCGTTCCCGATACTTGAATCTCGCAGTCATTTGTTGTGAGTAATCGTGCATGGAATGCATCGTGTATTATGTATTCCTTTTATAACCAATTTACAATTGGATGATTTACGAAAGAGGAAAAGTCCGAACAGATATCTAGGTCGTCTTTAACGAGTCCTCGAAGACGCACTGTTCTCAATGAAGAGCTGAAAAATATAGAATTAGCACGTGAAACAGGCTTCTCTTTTCTCAATTTCTACCAAAAAAACGACGCACTTTGTCGAGTCGATGAGCTTACGTAGAGGAGAGTGGGTGTTGTCTCTGAAAGTAAAGGTTTGGGGTGAAACAACGGAATCAAAGCCTCTAACCTTTGTTGTGTTGATTGCTGTTGTTTTCCTACCCTGATTCGTCGAGATTGTGCAGAAATCTGGAGAGATTCAAGTAAATTGGCAGATCAGAACCGACAATGCACGCGAAATGCAAGTGTGAACGCAAAGAGGGATGAGAAGAGAGCGCAAGAATTTATTCCTGCTCCCTTTAATCGGCCAACTGAGTAACCCCTCTTCTCTCGTGAGTGTGCAGGGGGAGGGAAAATTGTGCCTGTCTGTGCCTGTATGAGGGATAGCAGAGTAGGGAAAAGAGGAGGCAAAACTGAGTGGAAAGAGCGATGAGAGGAAGATCAAACAGAGAGAAACGCCTTGTTCTGAATGGGAATAGTGCTTTTGCAGAAAGTAAAAAATTCAATCCAAGACCTATTCTTGTTTTTAAATGTGCCCCCATTGGTCATGAACTTTGAACACATTGTTTACACGAGATCTTTATTTTGTTTGATTGGAATAGCGTAACAAATAATAATATTAAATCTCCAAATTGTGCGTAGTCGCATAGAGACACTTGATGTTGTTGCTTCCCTCCATCGAGTCATTGAATTCACTGAAATGCGGTTGTTCCTGCGTGTTATAGTGGAAGAAATGAACGATTCTCTCCTAAATAACTCACAAACGACGGCGAATCGGAAGAAGGATCTTGTTTAAGATCTTGTTGGCATCGGATAACGCGAGCTGGATTGAAATTGATTCGTACAAGACATCCTAGGGCTAATCAGCAATTGGCATGTTGAGAGGGTTCAAAAATGAATACATGTTTTCAAACTCAGGTAGAAAAACTCCTGAAAAGGATGAAAATATTGACTCACGATTAGTGGCTTTCAGCGTTGAGTAGCTCGTTGAGCGTGGGACTCGAGTCTGAATTTGATAATTGTAACTTTGAAGGATGTAAACAGTGCAACGCCCACCATTCAGCCTTCCTTGTTTTGTTTCCTCTTATGATTGATTGCGTCGCCATTTGAGTGATAGAGAATGTGTAAAATTCTGTTAAATCAAGATATTTAACGATTTAGTAGAAATTAAATTAAACGATTTAAACGAGAAGCAATTGTGAACGAAAAACGTTTGAAGGGAACAGAGAAGAACAATGAGTCAACGACTCTCCTCTTCTCCACAACTGACTAGAGTGATAAGCACCTTTCCTCTCTCTCTACCGACTACAAAATAGACACAGAGAAGGACGAATGATAACAGCACCGCGCCACTGCTAAGCCAATAGAAAGTAGGGTGAAGGAGAGAGAGAAGAATACAAGAATCGAAGATTAATCCGAGGAAGAACTCGAGGGCGCTAGTGAGACTGGGAAGAAGAGTAAGAAGAGATGTTTCTTGTGCTGATTCTCAAAAGTCTAAAAATTAGAAGCGACCCCAGAAGTTTCTCAACAACTTCGTGTTTTCGAAAGAGCCCCTCGACTTCTGAGTTGAATACTCGTGTACAGAGAACCAGAATGAACTCATTCTATGAATTTATCACAATTTTAAAATCATAATTCATAATTTTCAAAAATCTCCAATTCGGATATTTGACGGAAGTCCATTTCAGTTGCAGTTGATTTCGGCAACTGAAATTCGCATCGATTATTGCAATACATTACCCAGTCTATCATAGTTTCATCATTCGATAGTTTCGTCAGCTTGTAGATATGCTAATCGTTTCAATAGGAACTTGAGGTGCTTAACAATCAGAGTATTCGGCTATGAATAAACAGAATTCGATTCGCAAGTTAGCTGGAAAACGATTGTATGTAATGACATTACAATTCTTGATACTCGACCAAATTGAGAACAAAGAAACATTCTCACCAGGCATTTCGAAACTGGCGGCGACATTTTTTTTCTCTTGGCTCGATTCTGCGAGTGAATGAGGTTAAATCGGACAAATGAACCGAACTTACTGTTCAAAACTCACGATTTCTTGAATTTCAACTTAGATTGAAGTCCATCGCCGCTAGAGTGAACGAGATTGTCTAGAAATCTGCAAAACTCAGAGTAAATTAGCGAGGTTGGATTGAATAGGCACAAGAAATGGAAGCGAAAGAAATTCATGAGAAAGAGCTAGCGTGCCACAGCCCCTCCCAATTCTCCTTCCTCGTGATCAACAGTTCATTGCCCTCTCTCTTTCTCTCTCTTCTATCAGACGGGAGATAGTGGAGATTACGAGAGAACCGAGTAGAGGAGACAATATTCTTGTATCACTCCGTGTGACTAGCACCGATTGAGGACAGAGACAGAGAGGAACAAAAGCATTGCAAAGATCAAGGATCAGTCGGACTCGTGGTCACGTTGTTCAGTGAGACGGGAAAGAATTTTAAGGAAAAGAGGAATGATATTCTGTTTTGTGCTGGTTTTTTTAGTGGGCATAATTTCGTGTTCACAATCCAGTGGAAGGCCCAAATAAAATTGCTCAATTGAGCCTCTGCTTATTGATTCATGGTGCGTGAAGAATAAATGTTAGATTTTATTCTCAGAGATCAAAAATAACATTAATAATACAATTGACAGATGAAGATAAATCTGCCCTTCTTCTTCATCAGAGAATGTTATTTCGGTCAGATGTCGGCAGGGTTCATCTCTTGGCAATGATACTTGCACCAGGGACGATCTCAGGGTAAGAATAGTGGCTCATCTGAGAGCGCAAGATCAGTTCCTTTCTCAAGACATGTCTGGTAATCGTTCAGAGTCGGGATACAATTTAGGACATTCAAGATAGATCGATAGTGGGCGCAATGCAAATCAAGGTGCACACTCACACCTTCCCTTCATCAAAAAAATTATGCCATCGGTTTCGAGCTGTAATGACAGCTTTTACAATGATTTTCCCCGTGCATCTCTATGAGTTCATGACATTTTGACGGCCAACTGGCGAGAACAACAATTTGCGATACGGGTGAAACGCTCACCCTTCATTTCTCTACTGATTTGGAGTTCCAATGCAGATGCTTCTCCATTGCTGACAGAGTGGGTGAGATTGTGCAGGAATATGAAAAATTGAGTAAATTAGGAACAAAACTGGTCAGAACAAACGCGAAATGCATTCGAAAATTGGCTCAACGTGAAATTGAGGCGAGTAAAGAGTAGAATCAAAAGTCACCACTCTCGATCTCTTCTTTCACCCAGTGATAAACCTTTTTCATTTCCCTCCAAATAAACGAGAGTAGATTGAGAAAATGCTCAAACAGAGATGGGGTCTGCTCATAAAAGCCGAGTGTGCAGAATTTCTTTGTTCTTTCTTCTTATCTGTGAGCTAATCACCCTTTCTCCTCACGAGTGAAAGTGCTCGGTGGAGAGAGACAAAGGGACTAATAATAACACGTGAAATCACAGGATCGTACAGACTAGGAACGGTTGAAACAAAGGACAAAAGAGAATCGAGGGCGATGTCGTATAGATCGAAGTGACAATGTGATTGAGAAAGCACCGCTAAACAAAGGCACCGTCCGACGATCGAATCTGCATTCCTCCTTCCTTATTTGTCATTATTTGAACTTAACCACTGCACATTTGAGCACTTAGATTGATCTCTGATAATTCTCTCTCACAGGACCGGCAAGTGACTAGAATCACGGAGAAGTTCGCTTCATCTTACGATTGGTTCGTCAGTTTCAACGTCAGGCTGAGTGACATTGCGAGAAACTTCAAGAATGCCGAAGGCACAAGTAATGAGCAGCTCCAAGAATGTTAATTCCACGAAGGCCGTCGAGCTGATATCTCCCCTGTTCTGAATCCTACTACAGTGCGAGGCCCCCGCGAGGCCCGTAAGCAACCTTATCAACTAGATCGCAGTGATATCACCACACGAGTATACGTTATTCAGAAGTCTCTTATTTTTCTGTTTGTTCCCCTTGCGCTTATTTGTTTTGTGTGACTTACGATTTACTGTTGCCCTCTGAGCTTATTGCACTAACATGTTCCTGTGCATCATCATTCAAATATCCACGTTCAATCACCGTTAACATTTCTTGTTTCAATTCTATCTCAGATAAATATTGCTAGCAAGTATTAGGGTTGCCGGTTC
>LS518587.1:460296-477539 GCA_900490845.1 Pristionchus japonicus
GGGAACTTGAGTTTTCGCGGCGTCGCACTTATTAAGTTCGAGTGAACCCTCTCACTCTATCCCTTCTCACCCCTCTCCATCGGTTCACGAAAAATGTCACGTATTTGAGTCATTCACTCCTCATTTGCGCTCTTTTTTCGATCGGCGTCTCTTCAAATTGCATACTCTCTCGTCGCCGAGAGTGATTGAATCAAATCCAATTATGTAAAATGAGATATTTTCTCACATTTAGAAACGCTCGATGTCTCCAAAACATATAAATATAATACAATTTTTTGCCAGCGTTTAGGATAAAGCCTATTTTCGACCTTATTCAGTCGTTGCATGAAGAAATGCGCGAAAATCCATGTGAAAATGATGAAAATGGACTGTTTTGGTCACTCTAGCCCCTAACCTGAAGCACAGGATGGACCTATCGACATGCGGTTTGTGCACAGCTCTTCTAAAACCCTTTGCGCAAAATCTGACTGTCGCCGATTTTTCGATTTTGGCCTTGTTCAGTCGTTGCATGAGTAAACGTGCGGAAAACCCTGCAAAAATGATAAAAAAATCGACTGTTTTGGTCACTCTAGCCCCTAACCTGAAGCACAGGATGGACCTATCGACATGCGATTTGTGCACAGCTCTTCTAAAACCCTTTGCGCAAAATCTGACTGTCGCCGATTTTTCGATTTCGACCTCATTCATTAGTAGCATTCATTAGTAACGTGCGCGAAACCCCAGCAATTCCTCTCATTCCACACCGCTCCACTCTCTCGCGCGGTGCAGAATAACTCGGCGGCGCGCCGCCGCGAAATCTCAACTTTTTCCCCCCGCTGACTTGCTGTGGAAGTATTGAATCAATATTTTTCCAGTCTCTTCATCTTCAATTCTAAGTAACTAATCACTGTTCTCTGAGCAAATTGTGCATGAGAAAGTCGCATGTGGGAACACTTTCTGAACAACGTCTGATTTATAACCGTAAGTGAATGATAGACTAGGCACAATCCCGCCTCGACTTGATCGCCGGATCGAATCCTTCAATACTCTCATCCTTAAAATCTGATTGCCTATCGTTGTATGAATTCTCAGTGTTTTTTCTGCTCAGGGATGGATAGCAAACCTCTGATAAATTTCTCGTGAAAACCCCCGTAGAATGGAACTTATCTACTTCTTCAAAAGAATAGTTGTGTTTCATTCATTCATGAATTGAGATTGCCTAATATATAAATTAGGTGCCGAGGAAGTAGAGGTTCCGAACAATACTTAGGTGGTCGATTACTTATGGTATCTCAACAAGAAACAAGGAGTTGCGAAGATGTATAAACTAATCTACTCTGTTTTAGTTATTTGTCTGGTGGCGCTGTTACATGATATGGCACAAAGATATTGAAAAACAACTGATTTGTACATTTTCTGTGACTGTCATAGCTGAATAAAAGTTGAAACGGCACGGGTTTACTGCACTTGACTTTACACAAAACGAACGAGATATAAACTTCAGAAATTATGAGTGCATTAAGCTGAGAGTGCAACATTCGGATAGAGCGTGTAATTGAGCACACATAGAAGGACAACGGGCGTGAGTGAGCGGGGGCGTGTGCAGGAGCGGATAAGGTACTCCTACACATTCAAATCTACCAGGCATCTAAGGGAGGGGGATGTGGTTGGAATGGGAGTCTGGGGTGGGGTCGTCTATGGCTACAACGGGGCTATGGGCTTACAGATCACAATCGTGAACGAAACGATCAGAATACTACTACTGCAGAGTCTCCAAGGGAAAGAGCAGAGAGAAAAGCTCAAGAAACAATGACAGTTCAACAACGAAAGACAATAGAATGATCAGAGACGAAAAATGAAGTGCATGATACTGATGTTATGCGATTTCGGGCGATTTCGAGTCTACCGTATTATTCTTTCGAAAAACCACACAATGCAAATACGGAGAGGAACACAGAAGGACAACAGTAACAATTGTAGTGAAATGATCAGGATGCAATTTAGACTCATCGAAAACAGAACAAAGACTGGTTTGACTACCGTAACCTCAGGGGGTGGGGAACAACGGTGTTATTGTGACTAGATGTACTCAGAACAACAGCGTAATCAGCTCAGACACTGACTCCGCCAGCTGTCTGTTCTCACTGCGAATGTACAGCACGTACTCGTTCTCCTCGCCCTTCGATTCGAGGAACAGCAGTACCGGAACCTCGCGACCCTTGATGCTGACACTTCCGGCCGCATCGACGTAATGGATCTTCTTGTCGACATTCATATTCTTGGCCTTCTCGTCGAGCTTCACCTCGACCAGGTAGAAACCGATGTCGGACAGCTGAAATGAATGGATTCACAATGCGAATTCAGTCCTCCAGCTAACTTCTAAGAGAATTGACTATGACTCAAATGATCTCAAATGATGACTCAAATGATCCAGTAAATGTCGAAGCCTAAGAGTTAAAATGAAAGAGAACGACTTGCGTAGAGCCACCATTCTTCCCGGCAACTACCATTATCAGTACAAAAGTTTGAAAATATTTGGATCGATTCCACTATCTTACTTACTTTTCCGTTTTTTGAGTCTCCAAATATCATCAAATCCTCATCTTACCTGGCCCTGAATCTCTCCCTTCTCGAGCGGATGCTTCGGAATGAATCTTCTCTCTGCGTGGGTCATCTCAGCATCGAACCATCTGCAACGCCGTTAGATTATACTTCGTTTGATTTTATTCACGATCACTCAGTTATACGCGGTTTTCGCAGAAGTGGAGAAGTATTCGAAATAGAATCGAATCAGACTCAGACCCAATCGGTTGGTATCCGTACCTCTGTTGTAGCTCATCTGCCGACATCGGAAGAGGCACGAACAATCGAACATAATCGATGAGTTCCGAGGACGCCACAGTGTACAGTAGCTGGACGGCGCGAGATCTAAAAATCCGAATTGATAGGTGATCATGTTGTATTTCAAGAGATTACGGGACGAATCTCAAACGCACTCAGTGTCCGACAGATTTTGCATGAAACTCGAACAATGGCCAGTTATTGAAAATCTGGCTGATCCGTAATGCAAACAGCGCGTGTGGTCGTGTTTAAACTAATCTCAACATACCTCTCTTCCCGGTCTCCGTGCGTCATCATCATGACGAGATGGTTGCACGCATGAATCGCCAGGTCCGTGTTGGATTTCGAGTGGATGATGATTGAACAGGCCTCGAGGCAGATCGAATTCGTCGAGTGTGATTCCTGCGACCGCAGATCGTTTTTTTTTGAAATCGGCTTGGGCACGAAGGTATCACTATTTCACTTCTCATATGCAAAACATGTTCTCAAACTACAGGAAGGAATATGGGTTGGTTCGACCGAGATTGAGACTATTCCGAGATTGAGACTAAGCATCCTGATATTCTCACCTTATTGGAGGAGTAGACCGCGTCGCTGCTCAAAATCCATTCCAGACACTTCGTCAGATCACCTCCGAAGGACAGACAGAAGTATGAATTGTAATTCTGCAATCATTAATGATCGTTGATCTTATAACTTTGGCACTTGTGGAGTTCCCCGGAAGATTGGTTATGTTGCACTCATTCAATTAGCTAGATTGCCTAACGCAGGGTTTGTGGTCGGGGTGGATGGTGGTAAGACACTCTTCCGGTGAACTCCACAAGTACCATAACTTTTGTGATTTCCTAACCTGAAGAAGACGCAGAAGCCATGTGACCGCCGCTCGTGTCGAATCGTCGCACTTCTGAGATCAAATATACAATCAATACACACATTTAATGCAAATAAAGATGAATCCTTAACTACTGGTTATGTGTGCCTAACAATTCATGTTTCTCAATTATAGTTCCTACTTTGAACTACATCTCATCCTCCTATTTGCAAGCATTTCCAATGGATGAATTGAAGCATTTTCTAACCTGTTCGGTAGAGGCGGACGTGACGATACGCGTCAGACTCGCGATGGAGAGTGGGACGCAGCCCTTGTATGCCTCGGGGCTCTTCTTCGAGAGGGCGTCGATGAGCGACGCTGCAGAGGTCACCACTCCCTGTGAAGATAATAATAAATTACGGTTTTTTGTTTGCAAATTCTAGTCAAAAACACCATAAACCTCCCTTTTATCCAATCATGCCGCTTTAAAAGACAATCTAATCGCTATGAGGCTACTTAGTGAATAAAACGTGTACAACATCGAAAGTCGCCTGAACCCATCCCGAATCATGCCAAACCTCGGGAAGTAAGCGTTTTAAGCATTTCATTGAAGTGATCGGACCCGATGAAAAATCCGACTAATCCAAACCTAAGCCCAGACCCCTTTGGACCTCTCACCATGTGACTGTGCGTGAGGAGACGGAGGATTCTGCTGGCGTACTCAGCCCAGTTGATGCACGTCGGCTTCTTGTGGAACAGCTTGTGCAGGCCGTGGATCGCCGAGTGTCTCACCATTGCCATCGTTTGTCTGCAAAACATTAGACTAGCTTAGTCTCCAATTGGCGTGCGCTTGCCGAAACCAACAAAAATAATTTGCCCTTTCGCTACGCAAAGTTGGAATAAGCTACTCACAACGATGACAATGAATCAGTGTTAGAGCATTGCCGTACAATTGCAAACGATCAAACATCCAAAACAACCAGATAGTCTATTGCCTATCACGCCCATGTGATAGAGAAATCCTAGCAGAATTCACGCTCCTCCAGTTGATTTTGCATCGACTAAGCAAATAAATAAGTATTACATCTCAACTCACTCATCGAAGAACGACGCCGGGTTCTCCCTAAACGTAGTGGCCGCTGCCTCTCCATACATGAATCTGACGGACTCGACTGCGAGATCCAGAATCACAATATTGTAGTCGGCTCGCGAGATCGCCTGATGTGCAATCACACTTGATCTCTACTATCATTTCCTGGTCATTTAACCATCAATTACCCGAAGAAAAAAAATTAAAAAAAATTAGTGTACCTGGTTATGAAAACGGGAAAAAAGAGTCTAGCAAACCAATGATCTATCCGGTTCAACCTATCCTATTTTACAGCTGACTAAATTCACAAATCGAAGAGTACCTGCGACATTAGCTTGATCAGCTCTCCGTCCTTCTCGGAGAGAATCGAGATGAAGAGGTGGCCAATCTGCTTGTCCGTGTACTTGTTGGAATTGGGCACGCTCATCGTCTGCAAGAAAAATCCGTTTCGGTAACGAACACATCGGAAACTTGGCATCAAATTTTCCATTTCTCTTTGTTTACAATTATTATCAGTTTCAGGAAAAACTAAATTGGTTAATAAAAACATGACAAACTTATTTCAACTGTTCGGAAGCAGAGGTCAAAGTGATGTGCGAGCTCGCGAAATTTTCCGGAATGTCCTTTTCTATTATTCTTTCTATTTGTCTTATCTCCAGTGTTGCGTACCTCCGAGTTGTCAGAGTCGGCGTGGATTCCGAACAGGAAGGCGTAGAATAGTCTGGCGAGATACGTTCGCTTGAGAGTCGCCGACTCGCCACCTAAAATGGAGAAGTTATGAACTTTCGAATGTGTGTCGTCTGACAGGAGAAACTAAAACACAACTGACCATTGCAACATCGACATGAGTCGGCGGTATGGTCGATAAAACTTCCGACACATCTAACACTTCAGAGAAACTACAGACACCATAGAAAAATCTTCGCTTGATACTAAACTTGGTCACAAATTAACCGTACCCACTAGAAGAGCTCATAGTTACTTCTCGGTTCAGCAATCCTGGTCAGAGCGCAACTACTTTCCACATAATCACCTCAGCTGGTATCAAAAACGCATATAACCTTGTGGTTTGGCAGATACGCTGCGATAAAGAGTCGACGAAGACCAGGCAGAGAGGAGGAGGAGAGCTGTTAAAAGAACCACAGATTCACCCACAAATTCGGTGTACTAACGACACTGGAATACACGGGGCCAAGATGGATAAACTGCGATACACGGGGCCCCAACCGCTTAAATTGGATCAACTAAGCAACTAAGACGTACTGCGACAGTGGAACAAAGCAATTGGAATGAGAGAGGGATGACATACCCATGAACTTTCTGCGAATGTTGGCGAGCTCCTTGTTGACGTGCTTGAGCGCGGCTTCCTTGCTCTCGCGATTCCTGCACGGATTTTGTTTTATCAAATCCGTTTTATAAGCGTTTTGTATTATAAGTCATAATTGTGTCCCAACGAAAAATAGTCGCATACCGAACTTCACTACAGTAACCCATATTTGAGTTTCACACTTCAAAACGCCATCGTCTTTGCTCAATGAGTGATGGTCAAACTCCCTCGACTAGTTCACGTCATTCGACTCTTCTAACGTCTATTTACAGTGTATTTCTATCGTTTCTTCCAAATTCGCTAAACGAGTGTCATAACGAGACTCCTAGCAAACAGAACACAAAGTACGATAGATCATCTGTTCTCAATTGAAGAGAAACAGTGCAACCGACCTGATGTACATGAAGACTGAAGGGCGGAGCGAGCGCGCGTCGTCTTTCACGGTATTCGCGGGAGTGACGTCCATTTTGTGATCGGGAAGGCGGGAAACGGTCTGCGATTGCCTAGAATGAGTTGAATCATTCAATCACTGGCTAATAGCAAGGAAAGAACGCCAAATGGTAGGTAAACAGTGGAAAACCAAGTGAAAGTGAGAATATCCAAGCGTGAACTTTGGAAGAAGCGATTTATGGGCGAAATTCGAGCAGGGATCAAGTACAACCTACGCTAAGCGGGAAAACACAGGTGGGCGGTAGTGTTGACAACAAATTAAAAGAATTTAAATCAATATTTATGAAATTAACGACGAAATTCCAAGAGAAAGGCCACGCGAACGCGCGAAAGTTTGACACCGTTTTCCTTACAGTATTCCCGCGGAACCAGGTGAAGCGTTGTGAGAGTAAATGCAGCGCAAATATTTCCCGACCGTGTTTTGATTTTATTCGATTATCGTTTATTTATTTATTTTTTAAATTCAAATAAATTTTAAAATATACCTATTTAATTTTGCTGAAAATATGTGTTGGATTCACGTTATTTTTCCTTTCCTCACTGCATATTTGGTCAACATTTGCGTTGATTTCTCGTCTTAAAAGCTGCAAACGGAATTTACTAATGAGAAAGTATTGTGCATGAGTTAATCAAGCTTCTTTCTCGCCAAAGTGCCCCATTAGCAGTGTTCCTCTCCGGACAATAGGGTGAAAATGAATTAAGTTTCGTAGGGTCTCTTTACATAACCGCATAACGACAAGTCTCGCAGGGTTATGGTCGAGGTCGAGGGTTTTGAGGGTAAGAGTAAATGTCCAGAGATGTGGAGGAGTTCCCGAGTAGCCTAATCCGGTTCGGTAGGGCACACTCATGATTGAACTTGCAAATATATTTTAAAATCTTCATTTCCCTATCCAAAAAGTAGCTCAAATATAAAAAAAAAGATTTACGAGTGGGCCCTGTTAAGTTAGTCGCGATAAGAGTCAGGACAGACTGGATCGATATTCAGCTTTCGAATAGACAAGATTCGAAACATCCCTTGTCGAGATTATCACTAGCTATGCCAAATACATTATTTACTGATCTTTCTTCAGTATGTAAAGTATTTTTGGTAAGCACACCAGATTCATCCATGTTGGCGTACATCTTATAGAGAGGGCTTCTCACTCACTTCTCTGATATGTTCTGAGTGATTTGCTCTAGTCATAGCTGAGCAGGCTCAAGTTACATGACCATTACAAGACAGCAAAGGTTATGGCACGGACCGGGAATCGAACCAGTGCTTCCGCTTACCGGGCAGGAGTTAAATCTTTGAACTACCTTCTTTCTTTGAACTCTCAATTCTGTTTCAGATAAATGCCATCTCTTGCTCGCAGAGTGAATAAAACTCTCAATTCACTCACTTCTAAAGCTTCTTCCGCCCCTCGGCTCTCCTCCCTCCTCCTTACTTAAGCTCTCGGTTCCCTCCCTTCCTCCGGATCCCCGACCTTTCCACCATGACCTCTCTCTTCCATCACAGTTGTCCCAATTCGGTTTCAGATAAATGACTTTTGAGAATAGGTATGCATATCTACAGTTATCAAAACATGTTTCTTTGTGATTTATCACTATTCATTGTAGTCGTCTGAGATCATTGCACACGGAAATAAGAGTGCATCAATGACAAGGACAGAGCATCGATTGATTGATAATAAGAAGTGGGCGAGAGACTTGTTCCACCTCCGCATCAATCAATCGTCGAATTGAACATAGCTCTCATAATCGAATGATGATTGACTAACGCATAATCGGTGGGCGGGGAGCAGAAAAGCATTGAAGCTTCTCCGTCACACCTCGGAAGTAGGGGCAGTTTTCCACTTTCGAGAAGAATAGTTACGTTTCAGTTTTTTTCTGACATAATATTGAGCTTCGCAGGATCGGTGGTCGGATTGGATGTTGGTTAGACACTCTTCCGAGAATGGAGCGAAGTCTCGACGCATTAAAATCTCAGATAATCTCAGGTAAAATGAGATTGGCCAATGCAGGGTCTGCGATAAAGCAGAGAAGTATCGAAGTATGAACATCGTGTTTGAGGAAACAGCGATTCCAGACTGCGATGAGAACTAGCACCACTCATCTAGTCAGTTTAGAACGTTTCCTTAATGAAACTAAGGTATATTCCAGCTTCAGACAGGAAGATTTGCTTCTCAAGGTGCGACGCAAATCCTATCGCGACCAAGTCACTGACTGCAAGCCCCTCTCTCTCTTCCACCCGCATACGAATGAGGGAAAGGGAGCGTAAAATGAGTGAGAGAAAGATCAGATACTCCTTCCTCCTCTCTTCCTATTCAGCTGACCAACCCACTTCCTCCCCTAGTTCCGACGAGTGAAAATGTTGATCGAGAGATAGCAGGTAGATGGAGGAAATTCCCTCGTAGCATCCAACGATAACAGAGCAGAGAGGAAGAAGGGAAGGGAGGAGGAAGGTAATCAGATGCATTGTAAGGATCAAAGATCAAAGAACTCGTGGGCAAGGAAACTGTCTAGTAATCCTGAGAAAAGTTGTCAAGAAGCGAGAAGTGATCTGTGTCTTGTGTTCGTTCTCATCAAACTACGAGAGAACGATGCCCTGTTCGCAACCGATGTCAAGATCCAATCTATCCCGTAACAATTCCTTCAGTAGTGAGCCCCTACACATCTGGCATGAATACTCGTGTATTGAGAATAGTGGTGATTATTTATTATTTTTAGCACACAAAAATGATCAAAAATCTCCAATTGTGCGGTGGGCTGTGGACGGGCCGTCGCGCCATTTTGTCCATGGGTCTCGGCAACTGAAATATCCGACATTAGGTACTACCAAATAGCCTCGTACGTCTTTTCTCTCAAAGCATGTATGTACGTAATACATACTTATATGATCTGATATTACTCGTCAAGAGTGGTTCCGAGTTTCCAATCAGTCATACTGTATACCCTGAGTTCTCTCCCTAGATCCGAAACAACACCAAGCATTCATGATCTTATCATTTATCTGCGGTAACTATGTCTCACAATACAGTACAGTACAGTACGGATATAGTACAGAAGCACACGGGGAACTAATAGCGTAGTGAGTACGGCAGCATTTGTTTACGGTAGCAAGTCATAGGCGAGTACTGTAGGACTAAGGTAGTACGGTAGTTGTCCTAAATTGGGTGTTCGATGGTAGCAGTAGCCTATGGTAGCTGCTTAAAGTCTTATGAGTAAGCTAGAAGCAAGTCCATAGAAGAAAGAAAGGTGACGTCCATAGATAGGCTGAAACCTATGGATTGGGGCGGGAAGGATGGCCTCCTTCCTACCGTACCCTCAGAGAAGGGTTCGGGTAGGGAGCTTCTGCCCAGGCCCTTTGCTGCTGTTGAGTTGTCCTCCTATCAGCGAGCTGCTCCTTTATATACGCTTTCCAATCCCTCTATCTGCTGACGCGTCTACACTCTCTAACATTCTATGCCTTGTCTGATTCTCTCGAATTCCCATGAAGTCTTCGTGATCTTAGATGTTTCGCGTTGGCGTCCATTTATCTTCTTTCTTTAGTCTGTTCTTCTATCCATCACGTGATTGAGTCACGATGGCGAAAGGTCTTCCAAATGTCTCTTTTTGCAAGATAAATGGGATGCCGGATATCTTTGATGTTGCTTCCTCCAAGATCGCTGGGATTACGGCAGCTAGTTGATCTTCCTCTATCTGCTCGTCTAACTATCTCTAACTTCTCTATCTGCTTCTCTAGTTACTCTCAGTCGATTGATTGACTAGACCTAGCGCGCTTGCTGCTTCATTTCTCTGCTTCTCTGGCATCTATCGCGCGCGCTTGCTGCTTACTCTACTTGCTGGTTTGCCGTACTAATTACACTATGACAACATTCACAATCACAAACCATTCAGTAGGAAGTATCCGCGCTTGGCCCTCGCTCATCGCAGCGGTATTCCACTCGCTCTCAATTGCACGCGACTGCAAACAAAATATCATTTAGAAGCACTGTTTCGAGTCTCTCCCACAGCGTTCTGTCTCGACAGAGAAGGGTTAGCGATTTGCATGAATCGAACTGCAAGGACGAGGGAGAGGAGGGATCACTCTCCCCGCTGATTTTGAAAAATTTGCATGGCGGGAAACTGATTTCTTTGTTTAACCCTTCTCTGGAGAGAACAATGGGGGTCAGAACGCTGTGTCCATTTCACGCACTCTCTCGCCCAGCAGACAGAGCGAGAGAGTACGTTGAATGAGGTGAGTAAGGGCAAGAAAGTAACTCCGCTTACCAGAGCCTTAGTATTTTGGCCACATCGACTTGTACTGGGTTGAATCGATCGAACGTCTGAACGAGAAATTTTATGGATAGAATGAGAGTTCAGGGCCAAATGAAAGTGGTCTATCAAGAAACCAACCATTGTTTGAAATAATCAGCTGCTTCTCAGATTCGTCTCCATTGTAGTGAAGAGCTCGAGACTGTGTAGGAGTCTGGCAATGCACGACATTATACCGTGAAATATACAACAAATTGACGCGAATACACTCGAAAGGGGCGACGAAATTGCTATCGAGACCAAGTCACTGACTACTTTCTTTAAGATGAATTGGTCTCCTCCCTCTCTCTTACTCTCTCCTCCCACATATTCGAGACAGTGAGGGAAAATTGAGATAGAGATAGATCAGATACTCCTTCCTCCTCCTCTCTGCCTAGCCAACTGACCAACCCACTGCCTCCCCCTCTTCCCTCGAGAGAAAGTGTTGATCGAGAGATAGCAGGTAGAGGGAGGAAATAACAACCCTTCTCTTTACAGAGTAGAGTCAAATAAGGGGGAGAAGAGAAAGATAATCACATCCAGTGCGAGGATCAAAGATCAGCCGAAGTCAACACTCGTTTGAAAACTGTCTAGTGAGGCTGAGAAGAGTTGTCAAGAAGTGAGAAGAGACCTGCTGAAACTTTTGGTAATCTTTTTAACATAAAATCAGAATGATTTCGTGTTCATATCCATTTAAAGTATCTACAGTGCACCCAATCATTGCATTGAGCCCCTCAGCACCTGGTATAAATGTACTCGATTAAGCTCTCTGCTGTCTTCATGATTGTTCGTGCATGACGAATACTGTTACATTTTATTCGTGAAGAATTTAAAAAAAAACAATTACAATTCGTATCCTAGCTTGCCATCCCTTTTCTTCAGAGAACCTCAGCCGGATAATAGGCGGCATCTGTTTGCTCATCTCCAGCAATGACCATATCTTCGTCGAAGTATCCCTGCTCGGCTCATCTGAAATAGTATGATCACTACTTCTATGGAGGGTATATCGTCTAGAGTCGGACTAAGATTTTGCAAGTAGCATTTAGTGATCCAATACGTCACAGTGAGGCATGGTTGGATGCACTTTTAGGGCCAATTGACCGAATTTGCTGTGTGGTTGAAACTCTCACCTTTTCATTAGTCGATTGATTCGTTGTTCCAATTCAAAAGCTTCTCCATCGATGTTAGATTGAGTGAGATTATGTAAAAGTCTGCAGAATCAAAGAGATTAGGAGCCAAAGTGAACAGGACAAACGCGAAATGCAAGTGAAAGTTGAAATAGCGATATGAAAACAGCCCAGTGTCTTCTCCCTCTCTCTTGCGTGCTGAGCTGGTCAACACCCTTCCTCCCATGTTTTGACGAGTGAGAGAGGAGATTGGGAGAGAGAGAGAGAGTCGGCGGAAGAGAAGGCATTGCATCACCCCCTGCCACAGTGATAACAGACTACAGATGAGGCTGGATTGATACGCGCGAAATTCGCCGAGATTCGATGGAAGCAACAAAGAGAAGCCGACAATGTCCCGCGAATGCATATCGATCAAGTAATAGTGGCTTAACAGAGGAATTGATGCTTTTCACCGCCCTGTTCTTTTAATGAGCGTTGATCTCCCTCCTTCTCGTCCTTCATAGCCGACCACTTCCCTCTCTTCCTTCTCTCTCGTTATCTCTCAGCTGATCAGCACCTCCCTTTTTCCTCATCCTAATGACGAGCGAAAGGGCTAGATCGAGAGTCGAGAGAGGGGCTAATAGTCCGTGAAACCAGCGATAACATCGTATAGATGTGGCGGGGTTGATAAGCACGAATGAATTGGGGAGATGGAGCATAGACCAAGACAAATACAAGTGAGGGAGAGTGCAATCATGCTTATTTTCGTTTCAAATTACCAGGTTCTGTAGATTGATTTCTGGAGAGACGAGCCTTGATCCCATAGTGAGACTGGCCCAAGAGAGTTTACCGGCAGCCGCTTGGCAATCGGGGGAACCGATATAACATTTCTTGTGCAAGTCTATTGAAATATCGAGCACTAGGCTGCCGTAGAATCTCGCGGAAAATGAGCTAAGAAAATGAGCCGTAAGTTGATGGTGCACATTCTCACAATGAATTATATCCATCCCGTAGAAATAAAATAAAATACAAAACTTCTTTGAAAAGTCAGTTATCGTTCACAAAGCTCAAAGCTGATCACAAAGCTACCGTCTAAATGAGTCATCCGCGACCGTCTGCAAAAGTTCACAAATTTGCGAACAATTAATCCAATCGCAAGGTTGTACATTGAACTACGCTCATTTTACTGTCATAACTTATCGCCAGCCCAGCCCACTTGCTTTGAGACCTGGTTCACTCAAAACAGGAGCTTTTTTCATCGAATACACGCCTCCTTTCTTTTCTGTTTTTTTTCGCCTTTTTACACGCTTTTCACGCGTCTGTTCTCTTAATTTCTTTTGAAAACAAATGTGTTACCGTTCTCCATCCTACTTCAGGCGTTTCCAAGGCGTGCAACTGATCAATCGAGCCTGATTTCTCCAACCGCATTCCATAACTGCAAACACCTTCAAACGGTTGGTTCACGCTCCATTCATTTCCTCTTTTCCATCTGTCGCTTTTAACTTCATCCTGCTTTCATTTAGTACTTTGCTAACAATTTTTGAAGATCGCTATTTAGTAGTTTATCAATCAAAGTCCCCCTCCACAGTCGCAAATTTCAAAACCGGGCACGACCGCGACGCCTTGCCATGCGTTGCGGTTTTCACAGGGCGGCTTGATTGTTCCATTCTTTTCAATGATCCTTTTTCTTCTTGTAATTAGTTTTCAGGTCGATCTATCGATTCATGAGAAAGCAGGATAAATATTATAATTTAAAAAAAAAGCATAACGAAGCATCCACGCGAAGCAAAAGCATCCACGCTAGGCTTGCAAGAGATGAGGTATATCCAGAACTTGAGCAATAGTAAAAAAATAAATTCAGAATGTCAAGTCGACGAGGAGAAAGTTAATTGATCTTGCTTCGCTATCCGGTACTTCTCTGAACACTATGTGCTGCTACGTGGACCAAAATTCCTTATTGGAGATGAGAAAAGTGGATGAACTACTTATACACCCCTCTAAGTTTCCTAATTACAGACCAATAAGTCAGTGAAGGAGATGATCGACAAGTTGCTTACCTCTAAAAATACTGTCGTTAGTAAGATGAGAGTGACTCGTGAATATGAGAAAGAACCGCAGAGCGAAGAAGAAGAAAGTGATGATGAAGAAACTTACCGATTTCACGTTAAGCAGAAGAAGAAGATGGTGGTTAGTTTTCGAACCAGATTAAACAATCTAATAACTCAAACCTTTAGGCCCCAGCAAAGGTTGAACATTGCGATCCTGAGATGAACATTTCGTTCAAAATGGAGAATTGCCGTCACTTTTTCTTATGGAAACTCGCCATAATATCTTCATACGCAAAACTCGGAATTGATAAGTCTAAGGCATCGATTGAAGGACAAGTGAGTTCATAGCATTTACATATTGTGAAGATCATTTCTTCTTCAGAAAATTGAATGCTCACTGAACAAAAAGAGTATGGGGGAGTTTCTGGCTCTCCTGAAGCCATTGACTAGCAGAATGCTCTGTTTTGAGCTAACATTGTCAGAGCTGAACGAGAATGCAGCAGAAGTCTTTAGTGATTTTTCGTGTGGACTTAAGGCTCAGGGAATATATATATTTATCGGGGTGATCGTAGCAAGTTCGATGATATGTAAGCTGTCACTTGTAGTTGCTTCAATGCTAATTTATTCAGTGTGCTCTGCCTGGATATCATTAAAAATATATCTCCTGCGAAGATCTCTATCAATATGCTTGATGAATCTCGGAGTAAGTTAAGATTATGAAATAATTGAAAATTAATTTATATTTTGAGAATGCTTCGACTTTCTGCTTGAACTTGCTTCTATCGCAACAAATCTATTCTTTGCTTTGAATACAAAAGGGCCCGATGCTCCCCCAGCTCCCTTTGAGCTGATCAAGGCAATTCTATCGCGCAAATGCCATACTCTCTATGTGAAACATGTTGGAATGCAGATAGGCAATTTTTGCAGCACTGAATGCAGAAGATCTCATCGAGGTGGCATTTTTACTGAAGAAAGTGAGACTTATGTCCATTTTCAGTTCTCTCACAGTCTCGAAAAGAAGATTCACTTCAAATCGTTTATTGAAGGTGATGAAATGGAGAAGATTATTGGGCAATATCGATTCAAAACATACGAACATCATCTATTTAACATAAGATATTTCGAGATCAAACACCTAGAGATTTAACTTTCGAAACAATGGCAACTTCATAATATATCCACGAACCTACAATGTATCATTATTCATTTGACAAAAGATATTTGTATGGGATAAAAAATTGAACAATATGATTTTGTATTGCAATTTTATTTCGAATGTGACGAACTAGAAGTGGGCCTGAAGGTTGCACGAGTAAATGATTAGGATAATGCATAGGCTATAAAGGATATTGCATGAAAAGACTTTTGACCATTTGATTTCCATGAACCTCATTACAGTGAACCTTGTTTGTTAGAAATGAACATCGATGAATGTATTCTTCGCGTCGTATAGTAACCGGGAGAAACCGAAACTACATGTGTATGGGAAAGATTCCACAACACGCACCAAGATTCGCCTCTTCTTCGCTTTGGACTGAATAGTTGAAAGCATCTAAAAGTGAACGATGAACTTTAAAAAAAAATTTTTGCTGAATGAACTTGTTCTTGTTCTCTCGTTACACTAAAATTTTAGAAAATAAATTAAAACTTCAACCATTATCTCTTCAACCGGTAGCAATCTTCAGAAGAAGAAGAAGGTATCCTGGGCTAAGAGCAATCAAGAAAGTGAAAGTGACTACGCGAATCATACGGCTAATGCACTTTGAATTCTGTTTACGAGAACAAGTTTCGGCTCTGTTGTAGTAGACGGGTCCCAAGAAAAAAGAAAGGTCCCAAAAATTTAAGAAAGGTCCCAAAATTTTAAGAAAGGTTCCAAAAATCTAAGAAAGGTCCTAAAAATTTAAGAAAGGTCCCGAAAAAAACGAAAAATTTAAAAAAAGGTCCCAAATATTTAAGAAAGGTCCCAAAAATTTATGAAAGGTCCCAAATTCAAAAGTCGAGGACCTTCGAAAATAGAAAGGTCCGTAAAAATAGAAAGGTCCCGAATTTGATAGAAAGGTCCCGAAAAAGAGTCTACAAAAATAGAAAGGTCCTTTTGACACACAAAAATAGAAAGGTCCCGAGTAAATAGAGAGGTCCCATAAATAGAAAGGTCCCGAAAACAAGCTGCAGAAATAGAAAGGTCCTAAGAATTCGATTCGAAAATAGAAAGGTCCCTCATGAAAGAAAGGTCCTTCTCAAAATTAAAAGCTTCTTCACGATAATTGAGTATGGTGGAATATTTTTTGTTTTTAGCATATCATTTTTCGTGAATACTTCGACTTTTTGTAGATTTAACAATATTAGTCTCCCAGCGACAACGAAAACACGGACAATCAAGAAGTACATTCAAATTTCTTAATTGATATATATCCCCGTTTGGCCTTATTGCGATGCGACAGTGGAGCCACGTCGAGAAGTGGTATGACTACTTTATTTTCTTAGACGGGAGAAATAACAGACGACGTCGCGAGACGAGAACGAACTAGATCGCTGACAATAATCGGCCACGGGAATTGCACCGCTCGTATTTCCTACCGTAGGCTGACAATCGTGGTGAGAGAAATTAGCAAACGTAATTTGAGTGCGATTGGTCACACTCATGATTAGCTATTAAATATTTCCTATACAACAATATTCATGACAGACGTGAGAAACAACAATTCACAATGATAGAACATTCTAAGAAATCGTACCGTCCTCCATACACTAACAATGAAACTTCTCTATCATGCAGATGCATCGAATTTTGAAAAGGACCTTTCTTTCATTTGGGACCTTTCTACTTTCGAATCCAGTTTTCGGGACCTTTCTATTTTCGATGCCAGTTTTTGGGACCTCTCAATTTTAAAATTATGATTTCGGGACCTTTCTTTTTTGGGACCTCTCTATTTTCCAGGGACCTTTCTATTTTTGAGTATCGAAAGGACCTTTCTATTTTTTGAGCCCGTTTTTCGAGACGTGTTTGGGACCTCTCTATCATTTTGTCATTTGGGACCTCTCTATTTTACGGTCCCGTTCTGCTCAGAAAATTCGGGACCTTTCTTAAATTTTTGGGACCTTTCTTAAATATTTGGGACCTGTACAGGAATTCCTCGTTAGGAAACCCTGTTAGGTGTGTTGTGTTGTACGAAAACGAATTAATTAATAATAATAATTCATTAATTAACACAAGCACAAGGGATAATGGTGATGACTAAGCAAAAGGGGAGTGAAAGGGGAGTGGATTGAATTGAATTGAGTGCTACCAACCTTTCCGACGACTACGAGATGAGCGTCG
>LS518587.1:505922-520254 GCA_900490845.1 Pristionchus japonicus
CTTCAAAATCATTTCTCAATCGTCTTTCACCCCATCTCCCTGTCTCTCATCTCCTCTAGTCTATTCTCATCCCTTCTTCTTCTAACTGACTTTCGGGTCGTCGTATGCGGCGACCAACAAAACACATTTCGCCATCTTCATCTATGTCATTCAATTGTTGCCGGCTCCTAGCTGCCGGTTGTGTGTGTTTCGCGCTTTATTGTTGCGATAAAGATATATGAATCATCAGGAATCCATTCGCGAACTTCGTTCAATGTTGCAGAGCAGGTACAACGATTAGGGTCAAGGACTAAAGTTCACTCTACTGGGCTGGCGGAAAGAGCTGATTGGGCTAGATGTTTGCTCGGAAGATACCGGATACTGTTATGATGTATCCTAGTGCAGTTCAAACGAGTCTAATCCGAGAAACTTCGGATTCAGCGATGTTCAACTTCGATCGCTTCCAAGACCGAAGGCGTGATCACTGATGTTCTTCCTCTCCCTCCTAATTCCCACTTTCCTCTCATCTCCCCTCCCTTGTTGCCGTTTTCTCACGAATCAGCGAAACAACGACGGGCTAAGGAGTGCGTTCGTAAGTGTCTGAGGCCGAAACTTATCAATGATGACTGTGGCCATGTGATGTTAGGATGAACCATGAGAATGTGCATCGCTCAAAACAATTGACAATGAGAAAATGTATCGTTCCATATAGTTCCAATTAGAATTTTATCTTTTTCGAGCAACATAAAAACAACACTTCGAGAATTGAAGCTGGTATCTTTTTGCTCTTGACTCCATAGTCTTCACTCGACCTGCAATACGCATCGTTTTATTACTTCATTTTTCAGTTTGACCATTCTGAGGCCATTTTCGCCTCTGAACAATCTCTGAGCATGTATGTCTCTCATCAACAATCTCTGAAGATGAACTCTGAGCAAACAATTGCGGGACTGTATCAATTCTACTGCGGTCACATTGATCAGTGTTTTATGAGGATTGGGGGAAGAGTAAAGAAGAGTGGGGAGCAGAGACTGACCATTATTCTTAGCTTGTTCTTCCTCGGAAAGGAGAAAAGTATCCAGTACCGTCACTTCTTCAGTCTTCGAACACGTCATGATGAAGTAGATCAGGACGCCCCCTGAAGGAGTCGAATTAACTTTTTGAAGTGCAAATTACCGAATCGGCTGCTAATATAAAGCGATTGACTAACTCTGACGATTGATGCATGCTGAATTCCTTGCTAGCTCCTCTTCAGATTCCTCTCGATTGCCATTGTAGTAGTAGTTGAGTTTGTGCAGAAAACTGAACAAATATTTTGTTGTAAATGCAAGAATTTGCGAACAAAATAGCGAATGAACATGAAAAGGGTGTGCTGAGATGGAGAGAAATAATCCGAGTGGCCAAATCACTATCACCACGCCCTTCCTCATCTCCATTCCACGTGGCCAATGATTGTCCCTTAATTTCTCCCTTTGCTATCGTGAGATAGTGTTTGATCGAGAGAGACAACGGACAGAAAAGGACGGAAGGACGATTTGTGACACTCCGTGCCTGCTTGCGACCATAAAAGTGAGAGGGCGAGGAGGAAATCCGTGGAATGAAAGAGGGATATGGAAAAGAGTGATGAAGTGAGAACTGGTTCTATGTTAATTGGAATGTTATGAGGCAAGAATCATGGCGACAAATGATAGTGTGTAGTGAGGAACAATATCAGCGTTTGTCATCCAAACAATGATCACTAACAGTTGATATCGTGCCCCTTTCGCGTACTTGATTCCCATCTGCATTTGTTGAGTATACTCATGTTTTGAAAAAATAGTTTACTGGCGATGTTACTTCATTAGAACGAGAAAAATACAAAACAATTGCAAGTGAATAGTAGACGGGAGTGGCCGATCTCATCGTCAGGCCAGTTGGTAAACTGATCCAGCTCCTTTCCTTTCACCTTGTTCAGTCTTCGAGGTCAGGTTACGGCGAGTGTCTGAAAGTGAAGTTTTGTTGTTGACTAAGGTATGTTAATTTGACACCCGATTGAAATGTGCTAACTGACCTTTCTCGATCTGAATGTTGTTGAATTTCAATGCCGAGTGTCACCATAACCGGTGGGGTAGTCGAGTTTGTGCAGGAAACTGAAAGAATATTGCAAAACTGAATGAATTGTAAGAATTCGAGAAGATAATAGCGAATGAGCATGCAATTTGGAAAAGAATGGAATGGAGAGCAAACGAGAAGTGGCGCCTTTTGGTTCTTCCCCTTCTTCCTAGTCATCATTCCTGTTCCACTGATTTCAATACGGACGAGAAAGCAAGCATTATCGAGAGAGAAGAGATTGGGAGAGGATGAATCGTGACAGGGCGTGCCTCCTAGCCGATTGTAGAGTACAGAAGAGATAAAGAGCATACGGGAAGGGAATCACTATCAATTATTGAACAGCGATCATTGAATTCAGTGTGAACTACAGGGAAACATGACCGACACAGTAAAGCCAGAGTCGGAAAGGCGCTGAACAAATGATTGAGTGATAAGAATGAAGAAGAGGCGTGCAATTATCACGTGTTGTGCCCAAATAGACAGTGATGAAAGTGGGATGGAGGGAAGACACAAAAAGTCACAAGGGAAAGTGTGCAGTTTGAAATGTTCTCTGTTTTTGCTTACCCACCATTGCTAATTTATCATTCCCATCAGCATTTGTTGTGAGTACTCGTGTGTTGAAAACATCGTTGACTATTTATTACGTTAACAACAAATTTACAATGACATCGACAGGCATATTGTCATCCAGGTTCTGCTCCTCTTCTTCTTCATTTCATCGGCCGCTTCGAAGATGTATTCGACCCGATAAACAGCTGAAATTTTTTTGGATACACTCGTGAACCACACATTTTCGACCAAAATCGACTCACTTGTTGAAGTTTTCCCGCACATGTCGGCGCGAGTATGCATTGTGACTGAAAGTGCAATGTTTGGAATATACGAAAGGAATTTGAATAGGCCAGCTTACCTTTATCTGATTGTTGTTGAATTTCTAAGCAGATTCGTCGCCATTTCCGTAGTCGAGATTGTGCAGAAATCTGGAGAAAATCAAGAATATTAGAATATCACGGGCAGACATGGACGCGGAATGTTGTACAAAGCGAAGTTATTGACGAGGAAAGAGCAGAGGAAACGCGTTTCTCCCGTGTGTTCAACTGATCAATCCCTCCTTCTCTCCTCTCTCCACGTATGCATGCACGATAGAGATAGACGCAGATAGATCTAGAACTCGTGACGGGCCTTGCCTGTATTAGCGATAGAAGAGTGCAGTGAGAGGGGGATTGAGTGGGAAGTGCGACCGGGAGAAGAAGTGTGATATAGTGAGTTAAGTTTGCGTATTGGAATGAATCTCGTGGAATTGAGAAAGAGAGGTGATAGGAGGATGGAGGGAAGACGCAAACGACAGAAGAGCCAATGCACAGTGAGCAATTCAATCTGTGTTTGTCAACCAAACACAAATCATTGATGATGAATTGATTGCGTGCCCCTTAGTTCATTCCCATCATCATTTGTTGTGAGTACTCGTGTATCGAAAGCATAGTTTACTGGCAATTTTACTTCATTAGAACGAGAAAAATACAATACAATACAATTGCAAATGAATGGTTGGCGGGAGTGGCCGATCTCATCGTCAGGCCAGTTGGCAAACTGATCCAGTTCCTTTCCTTTCACCTTGTTCAGTCTTCGAGCTCAGGTTACTGCGAGTTTCTAAAAGTGGAGTTTTGTTGTTGACTAAGGTATCTTAATTGACACTCGATTGAAATGTGCTAACTGACCTTTGAGAGAAAACGGCAGAGTGGTGATATCACCATCCTATCCATGGGTTCCTCCCCTTCTTGCTACGCATCATTCCTGCTCAAATGCGCGCCCCTCCCACTTTCAACGCGGAGGAGAAAGCATGCATGATCGACAGAGAAAAAAATGGGGAGAAGATGAATCGTGACAGGGCGTGCCTCCTAGCCGATTGCAGAGTACAAAGGAGACAAAGAACACACGTGAATTTAATCGCTGTCAATTATTGAACAGCGATAAGTGAATACAGTGTAAACTACAGGGAAAAAAATGGGACAAGAAAACCAGAACCAGAATTGGAACAGCTCATGTATTCGACTGAGTGATAAGAATGAAGAAGAGGCGTGCAGTTATCACGTGCTCTGCTCGAATAGACAGAGGTGGTAGGGAGATGGAGGGAAGACAGAAAAAGACACAAGAGAAAGTGTGCAGTGAGAAACGTTCACAGCGTTTGCCAACCCAACATTGCTCACTCACTCATTCCTCATGCTCATTATTCATTTGTTGTGAGTACTCGTGTATTGAAAACATTGTATACTGGCGAATTTATAACGATCAAATAAACATTTACAATAAATTTACAAGCGAATTGTTGGCGGGAGAGTCTGAGAACCTCATCGGATCATGTGGCTTGCTGATGCTGCTCCTTCCCTTCATCCTTTCCTTTCAACGGCCGCTTCGAAGATGTATTCGACGCATTGAACACTACTGAAAAGAGTTGCATTCACTCGCGAATCTCACAATTTCGACCAAAATCGACTCACTTTTCTTCTCGTTCATGACGAAGCGAGTATGTATTGTGTCTGAAAGTGCAATGTTGGAATACGCAAGATGAATTTGCATCTGCTAAACGAAATGTACTCACTCACCTTTCTTTATTTTATTGTTGTTGAACTCCTACGCAGATTCGTCGCCATTTCCGTAGCCGAGATTGTGCAGAAATCTGGGGAAAATCAAGGATTTTAGAATATCACAGGCAGACACAAACGCGGAATGTTGTACAAAGCGGAGTTGACGGATGAGGAACAACAGTTCTCTAGCTACCCGGAAAAAACGGCTTCACTCAATCGATAGATAGCCTAGTGATGGGTTGATGTTTCGGATGGGTGGTGGATAGGCAATCTTCCCGGGAAGTAGAGAATTACCCGAGGAAATGAAAGTAGAATCACTCAATGGTCGTTTCTCCCGTGTGTTCAACTGATCAACCCCTCTTTCTCTCCCATGTGACGTATGCATGGTGATAGAGAGAGAGAGAGAGAGAGAGAGAGAGAGAGAGAGAGAGAGAGAGAGACGCAGATAGATCTTGAACTCGTGACGGGCCGTGTCTCTATTAGCGAGAGAAGAGTGCAGTGAGAGGGAATGGGTTGAGTGGGAAGAGCCTCCGGGAGAAGAAGTGAGAAGTTTGCGTATTGGAATGAATCTCGTGGAACTGAGAAAGAGATATGATACGAGGGTAGAGTGAAGACGCAAAAGACAGAAAGGACAATGTGTAGTGAGCATTTCATTTTGTGTTTGTCAATCAAATAATGATGACGATCTGATATTGTCCCCAATTCGTGTATTTGATTCATGTTTGATTCTTACGATTTAATTACGTTAGAAAGAGAAAATATACACTTTATCTTTATACAGCAAATTTACAAGTGAATTGTTGGCGGGAGTGGCCGATCATATCGTCAGGTCAGTGGGCAAGCTGACTCAGCTCCTCTTGATCTTCATTTTATTTCAACGGCCGCTTCAAAGATATATTCGACGCATTGAACACAACTGAAAAGGGTTGCATCCACTCGCGAATCACACAATTTCGACAAAAATTGACTCACTTGGTTTCTCATTCATGACGAAGCGAGTATGTATTGTGACTGAAAGTGCAATGTTGGAAAATGAATTGTTATCTGCTAAACGAAATGTACTCACGTTTCTCTATCTGATTGTTGTTGAAATCCTACGCAGATTCGCCGCCATTTCCGTAGTTGAGATTGTGCAGAAATCTGGGGAAAATCAAGAATATTGCAATATCACGGGCAGACATGAACGCGGAATGTTGTACAAAGCGGAGTTGAGGGACGAGGAGAGAGCAGAGGAAAGGCGTTTCTCCCGTGTGTTCACCTGATCAAACCCTCCTTCTCTCTCCTGTGACGTGTGCATGGTGATAGAGAGAGAGCCGCAGACAGATCAAGAATCCGTGACGATCCGTGCCTGCATTTGCGATGGAAGAGTGCAGTGAGAGGAGAGTAAGTGGAAAGATCGGGAAAAGATGAACAAGTGAGATGCTACCTCTAATCCCGTTGAGAATAGGGATGGCTCTCATCGAAAAAAGGTGAAACAAAACAGGACATTTCCAGGACAGAGTCAATGAGACAAAGTGAAAATCGCCCAAAGTCAAAATTAATAACACAGCAAACAATTGATATTGTTCCCGATACTTGAATCTCGTAGTCATTTGTTGTGAGACCTCGTGTATTCAAAGCGTCGTTTATTTGCATTATTTATTCCTTTTATAACCAATTTACAATTGGATGATTCACGAAAGAGGAAAAGTCCGAACAGATATCTAGGTCTTCTTGAACGCGGCCTCGAAGGTGCACTGTTTTCAATGAACAGCTGAAAAAGATTGAATGAAAACGTGAATCAGGCTGGTAACTTTTTACCAAAAAAACGACTCACTTTGTCGAGTCGATGAGCTTAGGTAGAAGCGAGTGGGTCTTGTCTCTGAAAGCAAAGGTTTGGAGTGAAACAACGGAATCAAAGCCTCTAACCTTTGTAATGTTGATTTATGTTGTTTTCCTACGCTGATTCCTCGAGATTGTGCAGAAATCTGGAAAGAATCAAAAGGATTATAATATCACGGGCAGAAACGAAAATGCACGCGAAATGCAAGTGTGAACGCAAAGAGAGACGAGAAAAGAGCACAAGAATTGATCCCTGCTCCCTTTAATCGGCCAAATGAGCAACTCCTCTTCTCTCGACGAGTGTGCAGAGGGAGGGAACAATTGTGCCATTCTGTGCCTGCATTAGCGTTAGCAGATTGTAGTGGAGAGGAGGGAAACTGAGTGGAAAGAGGGATCAGCGGAAGATCAAACAGAGAGAAACGTCCCGTTCTGATGGAAATGGTGCTTTCGCAGAAAGTCAAAATTTCGCACCAAACCCGATTCATGTTCTCGAATGAGCTTCCATTTGTCATGAACTTCAAACACACCGTTTACATGAGATCTTTATTTCGAATTACTTTACAAATAATAATAATAATAAAAATCCAATCGTGCGTAGTCGGATCGAGACACTTGATGGTGTCGCTTCACTCCCTCTCATCTCATTGAAACCACTGAAATGCGGTTGTTCTTGCATGTCCTAATGATAGAAATGGTCAATAATCTCGCCAAAACTCACGTTCGATTTTTGTTTCGGAATGAAGGATCTTGTTGAAGGAAGATCTTGTTCACATCGGAAAGAGTGAGCTGGAATGAAATAGATTAGCACAAGGCGTCTCTTGCTAGGGGTTAATCAGGACTTGACATGTTGCGAAAGGCATTTTATCCTACAAATGACCTTTTCCTTGAAAAAGATATAAATACTCACGATTAGCGGCTTTCAGCGTTGAGTAGCTCGTTGAGCGGGGGACTCGAGTCTGAATTTGGTAATCGTAACTTTGAAGGCTCTAAAAAGTAAAAAAAAACTCACCTGTCAGCATTCAATGTTTTGTTTCCTCTTCGAATAGATTGCGTCGCCATTTGAGTGGTAGAGAATGTGTAAAATTCTGGCGAATCAAGATAATTAACGATTTAGTAGAGAAGCAATTGTGAGCGAAAAACGATAGAAGGGAACAGAGATGAGCAGTGACTCAACGACTCTCCTCATTCTCTTCTCTCCAACCAGAGAGATAAGCACCTTCCCCTCTCTCAATTGACTAGAAAGTAGACACAGAAATGGACGAATGATAACAGCACAGCGTCTCGGTTGAGAGGATGGGAACTAGAGCGAAGGAGAGCAAAGATTTCAAGAATCGGAGATCAATCCGAGGAAGGACTCCAGGGCAATGCTCTCATTAGTGAGGCTGAGAAGAAGAGTGAGAAGATATGTTTCTTGTTCTGATTCTCAAAGAAGTCGACTTCAGATGTCTCTCAACCCAATTCGTGTTTTCGAAAGAGCCCCTCGACTTCTGAGTTGAATACTCGTGCGTTGAGAACTGAATTCATTGATTCTATCATAGTACTGTTATTATTATTCATAATTAAATAAAATTCCAATTGGATATTTGACGGAAGTCTATTCCAGTTGCAGTTGATTTCGGCAACTGAAATTCGCATTGATTATTGCAATAAATTACCCATACAAACGTAATTGCATCATTCGATGCATTTAGCTATGCTAATCGTAACTCACATTTCAATAGGAATTTGACGATATTGACAATCAGAATATTCGGCGACGAATGCGCAGAATTCGATTTGCACGTTAGCTGGAAAACGATTGGATGTAACTCCAATTTTCGAAACTCAACCAAATAGAGAACAAAAGAAATGTTTCGAATCTGCGATTAAATGAGATTAAAAATGGTATGTATCGACTGTGAACCGAACATCCGGTTCGACACTCACAATTGCGTGAATTTCAACTTAGATTGAAGTCCATCGCTGCTAGATTGAAAGAGATTGTTTAGAAATCTGCAAAACAGTGATAAATTAGCGAGGTTGGTTAGCAAAAGGGACAATAAATGTAAGCTAAAGCGCATGAAATCTATGAGAAAGAGAGCCACAGCTCTTCCCAACTTTCCTTCATTGTGATCAACAGTTCAACCTTCCCTCCTATAACTGACGAGAGACAGTGGAGATTGAGAGACGACCGAGTAGAGACCCCGCGTGACTAGCACCGATTGAAGAAAGCAGGGAAGAAGAGAAACACATGCATTCCGAAGATCAAAGTTCAGCCACAGCAAATACCAAGTCGTGGTTAAGAAAACTGTCTAGTGAGATGAGAAAGAAGAGTCAAGAAATGAGGAATGATATGCCGTTTTGTGCAGAATACACACGGTAAGAAAGATTTCGTGATCACAAACCAGTGTAAGATCCAAATGATATAACTCAAATGAGTCTCTGCTTATTGATCTATGGTGCATGAAGAATTTCGTAATGTTAGATTTTATTTTGGAAGAACAAAAAATAACATAAATAATTCATATCCAATTGTGAGATGATTATGAATCTTCCTTCTTCTTCAGTGACACCATGCCGGCTTGAGTAGGGCCAGGTACCGACTATTCTTGCTTCATAATGGCATGTGCACCAGCTTGAATCTTGTCGTGAGAGTCGTGGTTCATCTGAGAGCGCAAGACTAATACTTTTTCGAGATTAGTACTAAGTCATTGGAAATCATTCAGAGGCGAGCTACAATTTAGCTCATTTCAAATAAAGATAGATTGATAGCGAGCGAAATGCAAATCAAGGGACACATTCACATCTTTCCAGGGCTGAAATGTTAGTTATCTTACCTATCCATCTTACATATTCATCGGAACGACTGTTAGTTTTATGTACTTCGAGGGTCAACGGGCAGAGCAACCATAACAATTTGCTTAGCGATTGAAACGCTCACCCTTCATTTCTAGAGTAATTCGGCGTTAGGATTCGGATGTTCCTCCATTGATGACGGAGTGGGTGAGATTGTGTAGGGATCAAAAAATTTAGCAAATTAAAACCAATAATGGGCAGAACAAACGCGAAATGCATTCGGAAAGGTTGTGCAATGTATTGAGGCGAGGTAAGCCATCGCTGTCTGTCTATTCTTCATTCCAGTGATAAACCTTCTCCCTTTCCCACTGGACGAGAGGGGATTGAGAGAAAGCGCAAACAGAGATGGTCTGCTCATAAAAACCGAGTGCGCAGAATTTCTTTGTTCTTTCTTCTTATCTGTGAGCTAGTACCCCTTTCTCCTTCTTCTCACGAGTGAAAGTGCTCGATAAAGGGAGAGGCAAAGGGACTAAAAGCTCGTGGGAACAACGAAAGAATAGTACAGATGAGAAAGGAATGATACACACTGTAGAATGGGAGCCGTTGTGTAATCGAGAAATATAATCGCTGAAAATATTGATTCCGACTTGCGAATCTGCTTTTCCCACGCCATTCCTTGGTTCTGAACGTAATTTCCATGCATGGCTGTCACAAGATCGAAAACAACAATGGGAAGTTATAATTGCACTGTTATCACACGACATTGACAAGTGAGAGTAGTAGAATGCAAAATATGTCGCGGAATATTAAAAAAATAACGATTGAAACACTTTTCACCGACTCCGTGAATACTTTCATTGTACAGAAGCTCCGGTAACTGAGGCGGGTATGGAAAGGTCTGTGGCTCGCATTGGCAGCAAAAACGATGCGTACTAAAAATGAAGCTGAGTGGGTTCGAATCCAACTGAGTGCAGACCAATTTGCCGTACCATCGTCACCACCTTTCACTTTCACAATGTTCGCTTAATCTGAATTTGAGTGGATTAATCGACCAATGTGATAATGAAAGAAGACGATACACGAGCATGGAACAAGAATTTTGAAACTCTTTGTGTTGTTGTTATGGTGAGGGTGTGGAATAAAAAAGGAAGTTCTTCAATTTATCCGATTCCAAACCTAACAAATTCTCGTGTTATGTTATAGGGTACGCACATATTATACCGTGCAGAACGTGCGAAATGAGAAGCCTTATTGCTTTTCTTTCCTAGCACCTTCATCATCATTGATTGCAATCAATGCTAATGTCGAGGATGTGCACTAGAGAAATATCAAACACATGTCTGTGCCGCATCTCAAATGGTGTACGTAGCTTTGAATTCGGATATTTTTCCAATTGTAAAGATGCGAAAGGTAATATCTACGATATACCACCATCCTCTTGATTTTTTCTCAAATTCGGTCTTTTGTCGTATATCGATCACCTTTGGTCCACTGTCTGATTCTCTCACTTTCCTATACTATCTCGCCCTCCACTGTCCAGCAAGAGTAGTGGAGGTGCTAAGTGCGGGGATCGGCCAGCGGGAATACTCGAGTCTCAACTGTCCCTCGATCGTTCTGTCTGATCCTCTTTCATGACCATACTCTAGTCAAATCGAGAGGCTCTCACAGCGATATCCCTTGAATTACTGTAAGCGAAATGTCTCGAACTTGTTTTGGTAGTGCGCTGCTATGCGTTTGGTAGTGCGCTGCTATGCGAATTATTTGGTTAATTATTGATCAAAAATCATTCAATTTGTTGCCATATCAGCCACCCACCTGTGTTCTCCCGCTTTGCTTTGGTTTCACGTGATTTACGCTCAAATTTCAATCATAAATCGCTTCTTCCTATGTCCACGCTTGATTCCTCTTGTTTTCGGTCGGTTTCCACTGTTCATTTGCGATTTGTGTATGTTCCATTGTCACTGACCAGTTCATACGCGACTCTGCTCATTCCAGGCAAATCAGCCCATCCAGTAACCATGAGTGTAAACGACAAGAAATCTGTGGAGGAATATTGTATGGAAGGACTCACCACCTTTATCGAGGATGTCAGGTCAGTTGCAGCGCTTTTTATAGATAACTAGAACTAGAGGCCAACTGCTTCATAATTTTAGCTTGATTAGGGTCGTAATGAGAAGCGTATGAAGCCCGCAGCTTTTATAATTAATTAATTAATCAAATAATTAATCTTCACAGAAATAGCAACAGCAACGTTGTCGAGCTCAAACACGTCAAGGATGTTCTCACCAACATTAGAGAGCAGTTCAATGGTATGAATTCGACCTATTACACTCTAGCAGGGGATTTTGAGAGACCGACAATTGAGTGGACCGTGACCACAGCCGATATTTAGTTAAAGAGCGAAAATACATTGCGAAAGTACAGACCTTTTCCATTTCAGGAGATACACTTCAAGTGAACCAGATGAAGAAGAGGTTTCTGTGCAGACTGCTTTTCATCTTCCTTTTCGGTTGCAAGATCGACTTCGATAGCATGAAGGTACGATACAATATCAATCGTCTTATTTTAACGGTAGATGCCCTTCTGTCAGTTAATGACAATTAATTAATGTAGTTAGTTTTTCGATAAGCCTTTTTTCAAAATATTCTAATTTTCTGCATTAAACCGGTAGATCTCATCCCCTCAATGCCGTTCTCTTACAGGTAAGTAGTCTGCCCAGTTCGATGAAATTGACGGTGAAAGAAATCGGATTCACTCTCGTCTCCATTCTTATTCAACCGAACTGCTTGCTAATGAATCTCATTGACAAGGTATTCATTCATTCAGAAACACAATTAGTTGTCAAATAGACTTTTCTTACCTTGACAGTAGGTATGATTACTATCTTCTTTCCAGTGATTGACAAAAGCACTGATATTAGAGTTCAAACTTTCATCAGGAGTTCACCCGGGTCGATCGCGATTCGTATCCCGCCCACCTCGTTGCGCAGTGCATCGAAGCCATCTGTGGTTTAAAGATGGCCCTGAGATTCAAACATGCGCCCGAGGATATCTTCACTGAGTGAGTTGAACTACGAATTCTAGGCACTTCTGTGCTTTTTGGCCCAGCCAATAGAGTTTTCTATTCCTACCCTTCTCATTCCCCGCCTCATTTCTCAAGCAGGGCGGTCGTAGAGAGGGAGACCCTGGGCCAAAAAGTACTTAAGTTCAGAATTCTAATCCTTTTGGAATCTGTCCAAGGAATAAGTTCTCAGTTTATGTATGATTTGCAGTGAGGTTCTCGATTTCGTCAAGCAGACTGCGGCTCTCTGCCTGATCAAACTGCACCGTACGACTCCCGATTGCGTCAAGTGGGCCAAGTACGCAGGAAGCATAGTGAAACTTCTCAAGGACAGCGACGTGGTGCGTTTTAAAATTATATTTTGAAATCCAAGAGTTCCGGTAACAGATGATTACAGGGCGTGGCGACCTCCGCAGCTTCCCTTATCAAGGCTCTCTCGAAGACGAATCCCGACGACTTTCCCTGAGAGCCCCGTAAGCAACCTTACCCATTGTAGTGTCACTACCTCATGAGTTTACGGTATGAACATGTCTCTTGAGTTTCTGTTCCCCCCTCCCCTTTACGCGTATATGTTTTGCGTATATGTGAGAAATCTAGAAAACTTGATTCAAGTGCTGTTACCTCGTGCTTTATTGACTTGATTTTATTGTCCCTTCTCTAATTGTCATCTAATGTTGTTTTACGTTCTATACATTTTTACTGGCCGATACAGTCTGTTTACTGTTGCAGTCTGTTTACTGTTGCACTCTGAGCGTGTTGCACTGATATTTATATAAAATACCTCAGGCTCATCTTCATTCAAATTAATCACGGTCAATCTGAATGAACCATAGTTGTGAGAATCCTGACTCAGATAAATGCGTGATCCAAGGAAAACAAGTTTGCAAAACAATTTTTTTGTCAAAATTGTGGATACTTGCCGTCTGCGCTTATTGCGCATGGGAAAGTCTCAAACAAACGCTGCAAAGACACGAACAAGGCATCGTCTGATTGGCTACTAGAAGTGAGTGAGAGACTTGTTCCATCGAATCAATAATCGACTCAAACGAACGAAAGAACTATAATCGAATTTTAATTGACAAACACAGGATGGGTGGTCGGAGATGGATGTAGGTAAGACGCTCTTCCGGGGATGTCGAGAACTATAGAAGAATCAAAATCTCATATGGACTGTGATAGAGAATCGAAGTATGAACCTCTCGTGTGTTCGACCGCCCGTTTGTGGCAGAGGGAGAGGAGACTCAAGGCAGTGGTGAGAACATGCCCACCAAACCACTGATGTACTCAGTCTCGAACGTTTACATACTCAAACTAAGGTCGTTGGTTCGATTCCAGAATTAGGCACAATGATGCTGCGGTACAGGAATCTTTTCGTTGAAAAACTGTTCTTTCCTCAGTCTTAATTGATCACTGCTTTATAATCACAACAATACTACATAGTTTACTGCGGTAAATGCGAATCTACGAATGAGATAGTACTTGGATCAACAATATTACCAGTGAGACAAATTCAGAGAGCTACTGACGGTGAAGAATGAGAGAGTGGGTGAGGCTTAAATTGGGCGCGGCTTACCGCCTTGAGGAAAAGACAAAACAGATTCTGATCTAAAGGAATTATCGAAGAGAGAATGGGGAGGCTTAACTGGGTCGGGACTACCGGCTCGAGGAAAAGACAAGACAGACTCGAATCTACAGGAATTATAGAATAGAGAATGGGGAGGCTTAACTGGGTCGGGACTAGCGCCTCGAGAAAAAGACAAAACAAACTCGAATCTACAGGAATTATCGAAGAGAGAATTGGGAGGCTTAACTGGGTCGGGACTAGCGCATCGAGGAAAATACAAGAAAGACTCGAATCTACAGGAATTATCGAAGAGAGAATGGGGAGGCTTAACTGGGTCGGGACTACCGCCTCGAGCAAAGGACAAGACAGACTCTAATCTACAGGAATTATAGAATAGAGAATGGGGAGGCTTAACTGGGTCGGGACTACCGCCTCGAGCAAAGGACAAGACAGACTC
>LS518587.1:522925-538206 GCA_900490845.1 Pristionchus japonicus
TATCGAAGAGAGAATGGGGAGGCTTAACTGGGTCGGGACTACCGCCTCGAGGAAACAACAAGACAGATTCTGATCTACTAGAATTATCAAAGAGAGAGAATTGGGAGGCCTACATGAGATACCCAGAGGAAGAGAGATGTAATGGGAATGAGTCAGGGAAGGTTCTATAAAAGTGTACAATTATGGAGATTGCATCAAATAATCATGGGTGTACGGAACAAAACCGACGGCAAATCATTCGGATCACAAACAGGTACAGTATCAAACAGGTGCAGTATACAGTATCAAGGGGATTCAGGGAGGTGGCACTCAGAAGAGCTGGCAGATCAGCTTCGCCCAGTACTCGCACTGCTGTGCATTCTTCTGGCTGCGCACGTCCAGAGAGTAGACCTTCTCAGCCGGAATCCAGTCGATGTGGAGGAGCACGAAAGCCTTGTCGTCTTCAACCGTGATTGTTCCCGCGAAATCGTACGTTCCCGGTTCCACGTAGTGAACCAGTCGGAATCCGATTCCATCCATCTGCAATGAAGGCATAATTAGAATGTGAGCTCCTCATTATTTCATTGTAAACTCCTCATTATAAACTTTTCAGATAACATCTGACAGCACCTAGCCTCAATAAACAATGCAGAGAATAATGGAAGGCATTTCCCCTCAGGTGACTAATGCCGATGCCGACCAGCAAGAGAGGGTTGCTAGTTTAATACTGCGTGACTCTCCCGGAAACGTGCATATCTCCTCTCTCCTATCGCCAACGAACAACGCTCCATTAAACTTTCGGAGAATTTTACACTGACATAAATAGTGCATTGATTCCAAAAATAAATCCAACTTTCGGTCCTTGAGTTCATTCCGTAACCTTATCTCTCACCTTGGACACGATAGATTCTTTCTCGATCGGAATTTGAGAAGGGAAGGTCGCCTCTCCGGACACCATGAGGTCGAATCTGAAACCGGTAAGATTAGGTTTGAGGAAAGCATGATCACGATGGAACCGGCAAGACTTTGGGAGAGAGCTACGCCTTTTGACTATTCACTCAAACCAGATTGCTCAGTGATATCCATTCAATTTATCGTTTTATCGATCCGTACCCGTCGTGGAATTCATCGAAGGTCAGATGGAATGGAGTGAAGACACGGCACGACTCCTGGAATATTTGAAATGTACATTTTTCATAATCTTGCATTTGGCTCAAGTGATCTCTTATTAACTACTACCACATTTGCTAAAACGCAACGATTTGGCTCATTCCCTCTTAATTGTTCTCCATTAATTCTCACCAGGCCTCCTCGTTCCTTGAATGCGCACATAGTGTCGCTTCGAGAGTGAACTGCCTGCAATTAATGACTTCTCGTTTTAAGCGTAATTTAAGCAATCGATTAAGAGGTGTGAATTATTTTCCTCTAAAGTATCTCCATTTCATCCTTCATCGTAACATATAAGTGCAAAGAGCGTGCTTAACTGGGGCTTCAAGACAATTCTAAAGTACAAAAGAGCGTCCAATGAAAACAGTTCAATGTGGCAATTAGTGGAGATGGTCAAGCTCTAAGTCTCACCTTGACGGCGGCGATTCGCACACGATCGTCGACGACTCCCGAAGTGAGTAGCAGCTTGTCGAGGCACTCGACGAACCAGTGGGCCGGCGACAGATGACCATCAGTGATTCGCCAGACTTGTTCCTACAAGAAGGGAGATTTTAGAGCTCGTTCGACAAAAATATGGAATTCAGGCGCTATGTGTGCTTCTTAGTACTGAATAAAACATTATTTTATCGTACGTTAAATGACTAAAAACGGGTCTTGCATGAATTATCCATCGCACGTTCTGACCTGGTACTCCGTAGTCTGGAAGTATCCGATGAGATCAGTAGCGACTTGCTCATTGATCATCATCTCCAGCACTTTCACCGCATATTCTCTGTGAGAATTGATTGGATCGAGTGTGCCGTATCTGAAAAGTAAAGTGCTCAGAATGGGAAACTGCCTTGTACTCTAGGCTAATATCACAAATTATAATGTTCCAAAAAAATTGCTACTGAATCCCACCTCGTCGACTTGAATTGATCAGGGAAGTGCTGCAGCAGGGAAGACGACGCCAGTCTGCACATCAGTTCCAGCGAGCGACACCTGAAGTTGACGAGGTTGATAGGTCATTCAATGTGCAGGATCGTTGAATGAATTCAATCTAGAAGGGGCCGTGGCGAACAGCGTTAACTTCAGAATCGATCAGTGGAATTGAGCCAACAACTGTAGCTTTGGCGTAACCCCTCGACTTGACTCACTTCGTGATCGGATCTGATTTGAGGAGGAGGTAGAGTAAGCCGCCGTCCGTACGAGAAAGAAGAGTCGCGTCGCAATCCATATGGATTATCAGAGAAATCGCTTCGAATAGGACCGAATCCTTCGACGTGGAGGGAGTCTCCTGCAGAGTATTTCTCTAGAAAACGGCTTGGGGACGAGTGCCAAACGCATGACAGAACGCAACACACGATTGTGACCTCATTTCATCACTACAGAGAAGTAAGGAGCGAAACTACTTGGCTCATCCGTGATTTAGGCTAATTATAAGACAATCATCATATTCTCACATTCTGGGCACGATCACTCTCAGCGCGCACGAGGAGCGTTTCGAGGCACTCGGACAGGCAGGTCTTGTCAACGGGATCGTAGTTCGATGGGAAGTACTGCAATCAACACAATGATGATCATTGATCTTTTTTATATTTGTTAGTTATTGCTTTGTTTACCTGTATGAGTCTCAGGAGGCGCTCGATCGCTTTGAGTGTGGTGCCGTCATTCTGAAAAGATTAAAGATTCAATTTCGCACCGGAAAATACTGAAAATGGTGCTTATATTGCAGAACTAGAGGACTGCCCAGAGCTAAAGAGCTCAAAACAGTGCCCAGAGCTTGACACAGTGCATCTTTTCGGATTCAAGCTTTTACACGGATTCCATGAAGCCATAACGCCCTTCTAACCTGTGAATCACTGTGCACGGAAGTGACGATATGCTTCAGCCTCGAGATGCAGAGGGACACGCATCCCATGAAGTGTTCGACTGGACTCTTCTTGGAGAGGGCTTCGATGAGCGAAGCAGCAGCGGTCACCACTCCCTGTAATGATACCATTGAATCATGCCCCCGAGATCTGTCGGTTAAAGAAACAAAAGTTGGTTGACTATGTTTAACCAGAAAGAGATCAACACATTTGTCTAATTTGCCAGGATGATTGCGCAACCAGCCAAAAAGGTGGCTCCATCACTCACCACGTGGTTGTCGTTGAGAAGAAGGACGATTCTGATACCGTACTCGGCACAATTGATGCGTTCGGGCGCTTTCTCGATGCGGGAGATCTCCTGGTTGATGCGGCACACCCTAGCTTCGTTGGCCCAGCAGTTACTGCAAGGGTTATGTTTATTACGCATCGCAACACATTTACGCATCGGCACATTTTGGCACATTTCACAGCAAAAATACAAGTCATTTTCGTGTCCCAACGAAAAGGAATCACTCAACCGAACTTCGCCTACAGAAACCCGTATTTTCCGAGCGTTACACTCTTCTAAGCATGGTCGCCTTTGCACAACGCAAGAAAACCACAGTCCCTCGACTAGTTCACGTCATTCGACTCTTCTAACGTCTTTTTGCTGCTGTCGTTTCGTACCAAATTCATAAAACGATAACGAAAAGACTAGCAATCAGAACGCTAGACAGGCGAAAACAAATCAACATTTGCTCATTGGTGCTAAATATCGACGAAAAGTAGTACAACCAACCTGATATCGGAGATGAAGACCGCGAGTCCTCTCGTGCCGTCTCCCGCCACTCCCGAGTCGTAAGTAGCATCCATATCAGCCATGGTTTGGTTGTTGGCGAGAACGGATCGCCTGGAATGAATTGAATAACTCAAACACTGGCAAATGAAACGAACACGAAATCGAAAGGAAACAGAGGAAAACCGAGCGAAATTAAAAGGAATCAAGCGTGCACTTTGAAAGTAGCGATTTATGAGCGGAATTCGAGCAGGAACCATGTAAAACCAGCGCAAACAGGGACAACACATGTGGGGGGTTGTACTGACAACAAATTAAAAGAATTTAAATCAATATTTAAGTAATTAACGACGAAATTCAAAGAGCAAAGAAGCGCGAACGCGCGAAAGTTTGACACCTTTTTTCTTACAGTATTCCCTGTGTGAACGAGGGAAAGCGCTGTGTGACCAATTGCAGTTCAAATATTGTCGGATCGGGTTTTGATTTTATTTACCTTTCGTGTCTTTTTTTAATCTTTTATATTTAATTAAGTTTTTTTAATGGTAAAGTAATTTTGCTGATTAGATGTATTGGACAGACGTTATTTTTCCTTTCTTCTCCACCTTTTAGCATATCTTTTAGCTTGCTGTCCCGTCTTAAAAGTTAAAATGAACAAATAAGTACGAATTATTAGTGACTCAATAATGTGCCCCTACTAGGAAAAAGGTCTCTGTTAACAGTGCATCTCTCCAGACAATAGAGAGAAAACAAATTGAGTTTCACTTCCCTTAACATGGCGGTTTCTCACAGGGTTGTTGACGAGAACGTATAGCAGTTATATTGGTATATCCAGAGACACGCAGGAGTGTCCGATTAGCCTAATCATGGCCGGTTCGGCATGTCATATTCATGATTTTACTTGAATTTAATTTGAAAACTTTATTCCTCTGTCCATTAGTGATAAAATGAAGTGAAAAAGTTGCCCATATATCAATAAAAGATGTGCGAGTTTGTCGCGTGGAGAGAGTCCGCACAGACTGGTTCGAAGTTTTAATTTTAGGTCGTTTTAATTTCATCCTTTGCTAAAAAATATCACGGGCTTGCTGCAGTATTGCTCTTGCCTAATTTTCTCAGTTTCTTACAGCAAAAAACCCTTATAAATTCCAGCAGTCAATCATTTGAAACTGAATGGGTGGTGGAGAGGGAGTATGAATTATCCAGTACAGTGAACGCTGCGTCCCTCGTATTTTTGTTTCACTGACTTTGTATTACTGTGCATCATAATGAATCAATTGTGGAGTTTTCGAATTTTTCGAAATTAATGAAGCCACATGTTGTCCTCCAATCACCAATCATTAGGTTACGAGTTGTCAAGGCGAATGTTTTCGTTGGCGGTATTTCTTTAGATTTTTATAAATCGATTTCACTCTGTCTTGCGGTGAGATATCTAGGGATGTAGTAGCCTTCTCATTTTCCTTTTCGTTTCCCAGTTCCCCACCACGGAGTCAAAATCACTGGATGTACGGCTTCCTATGGGGAAAAAGCTAGCTCTACTTCATATCTCCTCCCTCTCATTTCACAGCTCTCTGCCCCACCAACAAAGCTGAAGTAGGAGAGTGGATAATTGCGAGGGAGGTGGGAGGAGAGACTATTCTGATGAACTGAAGAAGAATCGAAGGAGAGGCAGAACGACAAGCTACAGAGTGATATGGAAGGGAAAAAAATCGAGTAGTGCTCTGCATTTGCGGCTCTCTGTGAATAAAGACAGGAAGAATGAAGATGAGACTAGGATGGAATAGAGAGACAAAGGACGTTGAAGTGAGCGGCGAAGAACTTGGTTCGTGTGTATCAACCGTGCAATTTTCGCTGCAGAGTCTTGCATATTCTTCATCTTGATGCCTTTTTGTACTTGTATATGGAGAATATTGATTGCATGGTTTATTCGAACGAAGAAAAATGATAATAGAATTAATTCATTTCCAATTGTGGCGGCTAGCGGAAGAAGATGTTGTTCAGTTGACCCCCAGTTTCCTTATTCATCTCGAGATCGGAATCTGAATTTTGTAGCCGTTATCTCTTCGAAGTTGGCGGTCAAAGGAAGGAAGCGACCACACTCGACGTTATCGAAGGTAAAGTTGGGCATTCGAGATCGTTTCCAAGGAATTTACTACAGTAAAAAACTGTGCAAAGCTCATTGGCTTCTATGCTTCCCCGGTCAGAAAAATGATTATAAATTATGGGTACACTCTATAGCATCAGACTCTAAGGGGAATCAGAGAAACACTCCTAATTTTAGCAACGATGTTCTTACAACTCCGTTTTCTGAGAACCAAATCGCATCAATAAGCTTGCGTCCTATGGAGAGTCACATTTAGTGTGAGAGATGATCGAGACTTATTTGACTTATCCAAATAACTCACTTCCTTCGTTGTTGAAAGCATCAATCAGTCCATAGATGAACTCGATCAGGAATAATTCGATTCGCGTAGAGTCAACTAAAAAGCGTAGAATTAGCTCAACCTTTTACTATCGAGGTGGCTCAAGAGTGAGAGGGAATGTGAGGATACAAATAGTCGAGTGAAATGAGTCACACTCATCAGCACGAATGCTCTTGAGTACAAGAAAGACTGGAACTTCTGTACTTTTGGCCCAGGGTCTCAATCTCTATGACCACTCTGCTCGAGTAGTGAGGCGGGGAATGAGAAAAGTAGTGATAGAATCTATTGAGAATGGCTGGGCCGAAAAGTTCAGAATTGCCTAAAGAATCACCTCTGACATTCGTCCCATTTGATGTGGTATTCCTCGGCAGAATTCGACTGTGGAAGAGTTGCCGCCAGATTTGTCTCTACTGGAATAAGCGATGGAATATGATGGACATGTCTTGATTTTCAACCGAATTGTTGACCAATACGGACCGATTCAACTAACTGGAAGAACTCTCACCTTTAGTTCTGCTCATTGTAGCATAGTTCATCTTCTCCATCGCCATAAGATTTGTCGAGATTGTGTATAAATCTGAACGAAAGTGAGAGTATTAGTGAACTTGATTTCGAAATCATCGATAAATACACGCGAAAAGCAGCGGAAACAATTCGAACACGCATGGGAGTGGTGGGGTAATCGGTCACTCTTCTTCTCCCCTACTAGAGGTCAGTTGATCAGCTCTTTCTATCTTCCTACACGATGGATGGAATGATACGGCAGAGGAGAGATTACTCTATCACAAGACCGTGTTTCTACCAATGGTTTCAGAGCAAAGGATTGAAAAACATGCCAAAAATCGTCAGTGTAATTCAAGGAGATTAGAGTAATGCAAAATTATCGTGAACGAAAGCCAATTCTGCCTTCTTTCAAAGCATCGAGATCAGTGACACACAGTCAATTAGTTGAGAGCTGTCCGAGAAAGTGAAATGGAGAGGCGAAAAAAGATCACTTCTCCATCTTTCCTCTCTCCTCTGTTATCGGTTGATCAACAACCTTCCTTGGAGATGAGAGAGGGAAGGCAGTGAAGTGAGAGAGTGCAGACAGAGAATGGAATTTGCTCGCATAAATTTGTGGCGATAGCACTATGCAGTGAAGAGGAAGAAGGATGAAGGAGGAAACACGCGATTGGAGCTATAATAAAGTGAAAATGTAGTGCCCGAAGAAGAGAACTGTTTAAGCACTGCCCCATCTGAGAATTAATCATGCGAAGCATCGGCAACTGATACATGTTCTCAAGCAAATATTGTCGTAGTTTGTACTGATCTCGTCACTGGAAGATCATTCGAAATTGCTTTATTATTTGTAAGAGCGAGTGAAGTAGTGATGACAAGAGACGGTACGATCTCTACAGCGTTGAGGTCGTTATCTGAAATGATACAATTTTTTATAATTTGCGGTGAATTAACCCTAATACCCATTGAATTATCGCTTACCGATTCCTCTATAAGACTCCGTAAGCACTATCGCACGAGCGTAGTGGAATAAGAAGAGGCCTGAAGGGAATGTTTGATTGGTTTTGCATCATACATACAAAGAGGCTTTGTTTAACAGCCGAATCACTTGCATCGCACGTTTTAGCCGCTACTTCGTCGGAAACAGTATGCACAGACTCACCTGGCAAAGTTCCAAGTGTCTATTATGTCTCCTACAGTCAAGAATACTCTTGAACCGATGAAACCTTTTGTCCAGAGAGAAGCGGATGTGCTCCCTATTAATTGGCCAATACAAGATCAGTATCTACAAAACGAGTTCAACCTTTCGTTCACTTGATTATTCCTTGTTGATCTTCATATTCGTCAACATTGAATTCGTCGAGACTGGGTAGGAATCTACAAACAATAAGAATGAAAATGGGAACTATAAACGCGAAAAACACCGCAAAAAACGTGGAAAAGATGGACGAGAATAGAACGGTTGAGTTGCCCTTTTCTTCCTAAATTTCACATGATTACCCCCTCTCCCCGTACTGAGATAAGAAGATGGGAAGTGGGTCAATAAGCTGTATATCAACGACTCTTTCCTTCCTTGTTCCTTTTCCAAGTGGTGAAGAGATCAACATTCTTCTTCCCTATCTTCCCCTGGTGAGAAGAAGCGGAAAGTGGGACAATTTCCATTGCGGGAAAAAGGAACGACCCCTTCCTCTCTTTGTCCTCTCCCTCTGTGGTGAAGAGATCAACACCATCTTTTCTCACCCGTGTAAATAGATCGAACGATTACAGGCTTAGAGAGTGGGATGACCTGTCGTGAAAGAAAGAAAAAGAACAGAAATGGGAGTGAAAAGTTATACAACGTGGCATAGAGATAATGGGTAAGAGCTGATGATTCACCTCTCACTTTCTTGCCCGGAATTCCTAGGGGCAGCCTCTCTCTTCCTCCACTGACCGAAGAACGTACAGATTGGAAGATCACACGCACAGTGTGACACGACTTCTCTTTCCGAGTCAATAGAGCACAGAGAGAGAGATAAGAATTCTATAAGTAAAAACAAAGATCAAAGATCAGCAGGAACAGACAACAACTGTCGAAAAAAAATGTGTGAGACCGAGAGGGAACAAAGAATGATCCCGAATTTACCCAATTGCTTATTCGGTTGTACTGATCAAGTCGCGAATGCTCGGAACTTCCGTTGAAGAAGTGTTTTATTGCTTTTAATGAGCAAGAAGAAATAATAAAACATAATTTCCAATTGTGTGTGGGGTGGAGGAGAGGGAGTCTCATTCAGTTGCTTCTTGAGATTTCGGCATCTGCAATACACTCAATTAGATTCAGCCTTGTTTGTAAGTGCCTCAGATTCCTATTTTGCAACAATCAGATCTCGCAAGTGCAACTGAATAAGCGCTTCTCCTCAGCTTTTAAGACATCAATGCCAAACTTTGGCGCGTACATTGAGCCTCGGGCAGAAAGTATTGGCAGAGTCGAGCGAAATACAATAAAATTGCAAAAATCACTCACATTTAACAACGAAGCAGCTGATGATGAAGCAGCGTGTGAGGGAAAAGCTGAAGAAAAAATACTAAAAGGTTACTGTAACCCAATTTTACGGTAGCCCATTACTATGCCAGTGACCAATCAAAGACCATTTACGTACGGAGAATTAGGATGGCGCACCATTTTATTCAATACTTTAACCGCTTCTTCGATTCTTCTCCATTGCTGTTGGTGATTCGAGACTATGTAAAAGTCTGCAGAATAAACAATATAGGACCTAAGTCGAGAAAACAAACGCGAAATACATGAAAAGGTGCAAAATAGAACGGATGGACGAACAATGAGGTCGCCTCTCCATTTCTCTCACTCTAAACTGGTCAACGCCCTTTTTCCCGACTCAATTTGACGAGAGAAAGTGAAGAATGAGAGATGACAGTCAGAGGGAGGAAATACCCTCGTGATTCCCAGTCAACAGACCTTTCTTTCCTTCCCTCATCCTTCTCCTACGAAGGAATGTGCAGATAGAGTGAGCGCGCAAACATAGAGAGTTCGAGTGGAATAACAACAACGTGATTGTCAGCTATATTGGGTGAAAAACAGAAAAGGTTCAAGGACTAAAGATCAATCGGAACAAGCCCCAATTCGAGAACAATGCATCTCATGTCAAGAAGAAATAACAACTCCGCTCTGTCTTATCTCTCTCTTCTCGAATAGATAACGATCGATTCAAGTGACCGAAATATGAAAATTAGTCGTGATTATGGCGATTACGATCGTTGTGTGAATCTAATGCTATGAAAATTCATTAGAAGTATGTTTTATTAATTGTCTGAGAAAACAAAAATAAAGATCCAATTGTGAATCGAGTGGTGTCGAAGTAGCCCCTTTGAGCTGCTTGAGATCATTGCCTCTGTAATGAAGGCATTCTGTTCCTGCTTTTTCCCTGGCCTAGTGACTCTCAAAGGGAGCGAGCATCAATTACTTGAATCACTAACATTTCACAGCGAAGAAGCCGACCTCCATTATCATTTTCTTTCTCTAGCCATCAACAATGTGTAGTTCCAGTAGCTCGCGAGCGAGAGAAAAACTGTAAAGGTAGCGGTAACACGTAATCACGGGAGCCCGCTGCTAGGGCATTGACTAATCAGAGGCCATTCGAGCACGAACATTCAATATGGCTCACCATTTCATTGTATTCCTTAACTGCTGCTCAGATTCTTCTCCATTACAGTTGGTGACTCGAGACTGTGTAAAAGTCTGCAGAATGAAGCAAATTAGGAACATAAGTTGACGGAGCAAACGCGAAATACAGGCAAAAGCTGTACAACGTGAAATAGAAGCTAGAGATTAGTAGTGGAGTCGCCTCTCTCATCCTTCCTCTTTCATGCAATGGACAACTGGTCAACATCACGATGAGAGAAAGTGAAAATCGAGAGAGCGCAAACATGGGCAGGAAATACACTCGTAACAGGGCGTGCCACTTCCAGTGATAATAGGCAAGTGTACAGCGAAGGGGATGGACACAGGTGATAAACACGCGTAAATGTAGTAATTCGGAGCCACGGCACTTCGGAGCCAAGACCCATCTACATACAGGAAATTTAAATACGTGCAGCAGTTGATGTTTCTGGTGAGAAATATTCATTGCCTTCTTTCTCGGAACTTCGCAAATCAGAAGAGACCATTATCAATAACTTTATGCGAGTGAAATCTTCGACAAAGTAAATCAAGAGGCGATATTAGAGCGTTCCCTAACTTTTCCCGTCCTTCCTAACAATCAACTCATCACCTACTCCCTTCCCCCTCCCCTGACTGCTGAAAGAACGTAGGAACGAATCTGTTTCCCTGGAAGACTGTCTAGCCTCTATTCACCCCCGACCACCACCTGTGCTTTGACATATCTTAGTAGGAATGAGTGCACCTCCACAATTGCACCTCCGCGAACCAGAGAATGTCGACTGAGAGTTGACAAATGCACACGCACAGCACATTTGGCAACTGAGTGATATATATTCCACCAGTTGTCAATAGCTGATTCGCTCAGTGCCGATTGATCATTCTTTATTGGATGCAAATGCGATCGCAGAATTTGGTATGACGCTTTTTAGCGTACGAACGTATCAGTGAATGATGCAAAAGAACAGGTAAAGCCAGACATTACAAAAATAAAGTGAAGTGAAAACATGGAGACGATAAAGCCAAAAACAAGCAGCATATGAACACCAAGCGTCATCATTACATCAATTACTACAAAACGAAGCAGAACTTGAAGGGGGAAGGCAAACTTCCTTGTTATATTCCACTACATGAGCCAAATTTGTAATGAAAGTTGCGAATTAAATTACGTGGTGCGTATTCGACAAGACACTCAAAAAGGAATAGTTCACAATTGTGCATACGACGAAGTTTGGAGAAACGATATCGGGTTTCAGCGAGAAGATGCGTCGCTTAAGCCTCTCTCTGCGATTCCGTTGCTCCGTCGGAGGAAGTCGAGGGGCCAGCAGTGTTTGCCTGACGCTTATTCTGAGAAGAGCAGTGTTAATAAAAGCGCGCCCCTGCTCTTTCCCGGACAATATGATGAAAAAGGAATGAGTTTCAATGGTTCCCTAATAAAATGCTTTCCCGTAGGGTTGGTGGCCGGGGACGGATGGTGGGGGGGGGTATTAGGAATTGTCCGGAGATGTGTAGGAGTGCCAGAAAATGATGAGCAAATTACTACCTGTCTTCTGGCCTCTCTCTTATCTCTTCTGGCAATACAGGCGTACATCAATCGTTCAATTTCACGCTGCTCGGCGGTTGGTTGAGACGAACCGAGGAGATGAGAAGAGGGTGGAGCAACCTGAGAAGGTTTCTTTTCCGACGGCACTTTATTCTGTATGACTTTTTATCTCTAGATGATCTGATATTCACTGGCCCCATTAGATGAGTATTTTGTAGAGTAACAGCGTTTTGAAAAAGAGAAATAGAAAAAAATCGAGAGAGTTCTTTTAGAGAAAAATAGAGAAGAGAAACGAGCTTACTTCCGCTTCTTTTGGTGCTGGTCGCTTCTGGAGTTTCGTCATTCTTGGAGTTTTAAACAAAGCTGCAGGAGTGGAGCAATTTTGCGATGTTTGGGGTACTCGGGGATGGTTTGCTGGTGAAATCGAGCGTAACTGTAGCAACACTTGCGTCCAACTGTCTATTTCCCGACTGACTTGGGTCAGAAATGAGTGGAGTTCATCACTTCGCTTGTTCAGTTTCGACTGCAAGTCTTCAAATGACGACATTGGGTTCGCAGACCAATCATTGAACTCGTTCTCGACCATGGTATTGTGTCTTGCAAGAGCCATCTCATGTTGACCAGTCAATAATGTAATAGCTCTCTGAGCCCTCTCTTCTGTGTAGATGGGAGATTTCGCTCGAATTGGGTTGGTGATTGGAATGGAGGAAGGAGTAGAGGAGGATGAGTGAGATGATGGATTGGATAGAGGAGGAGGAGTCAGGAAGGCACTAGCCTCTTGTAGAGGATCACGAGAACTAACGATCTTTGAGGGACCGGGTTGGTCAAGCATTGGTTGTGGTGAACTTGAGGGTGAGAATGGAGTGAGGAATGAGGAAGGGGATTTCATAAGATGTTGAACTAGTCCATTCGAAGGAGACTGAGGAACTTTGAAATGACGAGAGGAAGCTTGTTGAGAGATGGATGATAGAATTGAATGAGAACATGAAGGTTGTTGGTTCTCCGATGGGTCCATTGGAGGAGCCACACCTTAAAAAATACGAATATACACGCAGTTTGAAAAGTGCATTCACGAAGAAAAATAGCACCAATAAGGCGGCTAGTGCAGAGTCGGTGGTCGGGAAAATCAAAAACTCCTCTTGGGAGGTATTGAATTACAGCACTGCTTAGGCAAATAAGGGAACCGAATTGAAGTCTCAAACAATGCCGTTATTTTTGGTCGCGTAGGTGCGAAATGTAGCGCCCGATATTAGTGAAAAGCAATCTTGATGGGGTTAATGCGCTGAAAAACTCGAATATTGTAGCGAGATTAGATTGCAGTAAGGAGAAATCTATCTTCACTATCAGAAGGAAATGGAAGGCCGCATAATCTCCCTCAAGTTCTGGTTATATCCATAGTAACGACAGCGCACGTGGGCAATCAGTGTCTCTTCCGGAGATATAATTGGACTACGTGTGCGTATGCTACGAGACTCGTTCTTCTATCAGAAGTTTCACAGATATAAAGTTAGATAGACATTGTCCGACGGGCCTTCAGCGGACCGGTCCTTTACGAAGGGAAGATACATTTTCAGACTCGAATCTTGAAATTGCAAGAAATTCGTTCTAACTCCTCATCATTGCTCATGTGGATTGCATTTGCCTCATATCACTTCGGTAGTCATGACGATCTGCTCAATCAACGCTCGACTCCCACATTCTTCAGCACTTTCCATTTTTTCTTCATTTTTCTTCGAATTCGTGAGCCGCCTGCCTGAATGAAATCTATCAATCCAGCTTTGTTGTGTCAATGTGGACAAGAGATTGAAAAAAGGTTGGGGTGCGTCAAATAAATGAATTTGCAGCTTGTGCATGAATACACATTAATTGAGAAGCAGAAACCTCGCAAGCGATATTCACCTGCAGTGTAGTACGCCTCTCCTGCCCGGCTGATGCATTCATCTTATTCTCTCGCCTAAGTTTAATCTACTGTACTTCCCCTCTTGTTCTTCCGAGTCTCTTACTATCGCACTCATATACTCTCCATGGCCGACTCTCTCTCTCTCTCTCTCTCTCTCTCTCTCTCTCTCTCTCTCTCTTTCCGTGTGCCCTATCTGCTTATGCATCAGCGGCAATACTTGAATTGCATACAAACAAAATATAGAAACTAAGATTGGAGCAGGATCACTCGTTGGTATCGATGGTGAACTACTGTGTTTCTACTGAGCGCAAAACAAGTTCCTGAACGTATATAGTAGCTAGACAAGAATCTATTTCATGATTCAATCCCGATTCTGTGAGTTCACTGCGAGTTATCTTTCCAAGTGATTCAACCCATTACCAAAAGTCAACAAGAACACGACCAAGCGATGTTTTTATTTACAGAAAAAAACACGAAAAACTCAACAACGAAGACAAAGAAAGCGAACAGCCTAAAGTGTCATCCGAAGAAAGCGGGCCAGCCTCAACTCGTCGTCCACAGCGAGTCGCTCCGCTCTCTCGGCCGCCTCCGGCGTGACCTTGGCCTGGAAATGATAAGTAATTATTTGTCAAATCATGAGCATGCAAACGATAAGATAATTACAGACAATAACGATGAACGTTTTTGAACGTTTTAGTCGTTTTCGTAATGAACGTTCATCCAAAATATTGGCTAGTAATATCGGAGAAAATAAAGCAACACAAACCTTTTGCTCTGCCCACAACGGCCGAGAGCGCGCCAGAAGCTCCGTGACGTAGGTGACGGCCTGGTCCTGAATTTAGTTTGTAATTTTTCGCAAATTCTCTAACGTTCAATGGTTACGAAGTAAAATGTAGACGTATTGAAAGTAAAATGTATTGAATTCGGAATATGAAAAAAATTGGAAAAATACCCTGTGGAAGTAGCTCCCGTCGCCGACCGAAAGGCGGCAGCCGGGCGGGAATGGGGCTGCAAAATAATTTTGATTATCTTGATTCAACCTTCATAAGCCAGTTACAAGTTCTGTCAAGCTTTATTCTGCCTACGCCACCTGTGTTCTTGCTATGGTAGAAAGGGAACTTATTTGCTAAGTCTGATACCCATTATGCAAACATTTCATTTGTCATTAAAAATGAACGAAACTAGACTATGTTGACTTGGAACACGAGATCTTCCATAAGGTGATGAAAGACCTCTCATCAGATTCATTTCTATCACTCACACTTGGCGAGAGGGGCGGAGCGCTGCTCACGGCGGCGACTGCGATCCTCCTTCCTCTGCCTCTCGACCACAACTGCGAAATGTTATATTTAGAGAGATTGAACTCAATATTACAATCATACATCCCATCCAAGAAGTAATCTGTCAAACACACTTGTTGAACTTAAACTATATTTTCAGGCTCCTGAAGTCAATTGCTCTGCTTTGTTAGACGATGGACGATCATCTCCCTCATTTTGG
>LS518587.1:540269-551877 GCA_900490845.1 Pristionchus japonicus
GTAGAGATCTCTCATGTAAGTGAAATTAACTGGCATATGGGCATTTCTAAATGGAATGATATTGATTCGTGAGCAGAAGCTAACAAACGCCCACGGTCAGAAGCTAAATGACAAGAGAGAAAGGGAGACGATCAGGGAATCGAGGGGTGAGGGACAACACAACAAAATGCAATCATGGTGAAATGAGCGGGTATGGAAGTTCGCGAAAGGACAGATAGCTCTCGCGTGAGTGAAATCGAGTGGCATTTTTACGAAATGACGAAACGGATAGGCAATGGATTGAAGTAGCAATAGAATTCACACATCCAATCGAAAATGAGAGACAAGTTCTGACTGAGATGAATTCCGAGAAAGTATGATTAGATCATTGTGGGAACAGGCACAGAAAACGGTGAGGGGAATCACGAGTGTAACCAGGGAAAAGGGAATATGTCGGGGCAGACTACTAACTCGGAATCGATTCTAGTGTGAAGACTTAACACAGAAGTTGTCAATGTTTCACTAGAGCAGAAACGAAAAGAGATGGTAAGAAGTTTCAAGATCGAGCAAAATGAGGAAGCGAGAGCGAAAGGGCAATTCACGGATATCAGGAAAAGAGATGAGAGATGCGGGATGATAGAGCAATGATGGGATGACATGGTATTGTGGAAAACTGAGAAAACATGACTAGATCATGGGGGGAGTCTAATCGAGAAATAGAATAAGGACAAGAATGAGAACTCACGCGCAAATGCATCAAAAGGAGCGGGAGAGAGCCATGAGTAGTAGAAAGCAATGTTAAAAGAGCAAAAGGGGAAGGAGGGAGTAACTGAGACGGGAGAGGAACGACCAGGGGAGGGAAGGGAAGGGGTCATAATGGATGGGAAGAGGGAGAGGAGAGAGCGAGAGGTCAATGATCTGTCCTTGTGGGGAGAGGAGGGAAGGGAGATCAAGAGAGAGAGGGATCAAAGACTTTGGTCGTCTGCCGCTCTCGCCTTCCCTTCTGTTTGGCGCGAGGCTTTGATCTCCCAATTTCTACAACCTTTCCGATCATTCACATCACTATCATTTTCTTAGATGTATCGTTAGACGGCCACATACATCTTTTGCATTCGACTTCGTCAAAGATGTCAGCCGTTGCAGTCAACCGGAAACTTTTCCTTTGATTTCGATTGTCTGCAACGGCAGACTTTTGTTTGCCTACCTTATCAAAACGGTAGAGGTATTCAGAAGACATGTATCTGTACTGCAATGGCTGCACTAGCTGCAAGTATTCTAAACATGCAGCAACCGGAACACCCACAGATGCATCATGCCCCTGGGAATCGGCAGCAACTGCTGGCTGCTCAGACAGATGTATTCACTCAACGGCATGCATGGAGTTAAGGAGATAGAGAACGTACAGATCAAAACAGACGTACAGGACATCTCTCCCATGTGTTCAGATATGACAAGAAGCTATTTCAGTATCCAATCCATGCTTGAGAGACCAGATTGAGATGAATTCAGAGAAAATATGACTAAATCATTGTGGGAACAGGCACAGAAAACGATGAGGGGAATCACGAGTGAAATCGGGGAAATGCAAAATGTCTTGGCAGATTTCTGACTTGGAGTCGATTCTAGGGGAAGACCTAACACAGAAGTTATCGACATTTCACTAGAATAAAACCAAAAAAGAGATGGGGAAGTCGAAACTTCGCGTGTTAGTCAACTAACGAAGCATCACGAACATCAGTAACTGGGGCGGGAAGGTAATTGAGTATCAGACTTTCGGGAAATACCGAGAAAAAAGACTGGAGCATGAGATGAATAAGCATGAAATACGATGGGGTGAAACAGGGGGGATAGAGAAGATGACAGGAACGAAAGCAAATCAACTAAGCAAGTGAGCGAGTGGGAGCCAAAGGCGATTCACGAAACTTTCCAATAAGGAGGCGGGAACAACGAGCCAATCAGCCTAAATAATAGAGAAATACCGAGAAATAGGTCTAGAGCATGATGAAAAGAATTACATATGAATAAAGGAATCACAAGTGAATGAAGGGAAAAGGAAGATTACAGGTGTGAGAATCAATGCAAAATCAATAGCAATATGCGCAGGAGAAGCGTCTAAACAGGATAAACCAAACCAATGCTAAATTCGAATGGAACGATAAAAGAAAGGGAAGACGAATCAAAAGCAAAAAAGGAAGGAGTAAGCGGTGGGAAGTGGACGACCGAGCGAGGGAAGAGACGAGAGAGGCGCGCGGAAGGGGATGGGAAGGGAGGACGAGAGAGTGTGCGGAACGGAGAGAGCGAAAGACTCTGGTCGCCTGACGCTCTCGCCTTCTCTGCCTTCTAACGCGCGCAGCTTTTGATCTCCCAATTTCTTCAACCTTTCCGATCATTCACATCACTATCATTTTCTTCGATAGTTGTCTTCCTTACACTTATCATCAGGATGACCCAAATCAATCAATAGATGGAGCGACGCGGATGGAGAGAGGTGGGGACCAAGAGAGGTGGGCGAAAGTCTCAATATCGCGCGAACATTAAGTATGCTAGAGGATTCAAACGAGTCAATCACAATCGGGAAGGAAATGGAAATGACCAGTAAAGCCAAACTACAGGGGGATATCATGAAAACATGACATGTATTGAATAGGGACGGAATACGATGAGAGAAATCACGAATAAAAGGTGAACAATGATCAGAAGAAAGCTGGCAACTAACGCGCAAATGGTTCTAAAACGAGCGGGAGAGGACTGTGACCAGGTAGAAAACAATGTCAAAATGGAACGGAGTTGAAAAGAAGAAAATTCAAAGACCAAACAGAGCAGGGAGGGAGAAAATGGGAGGGAGGGAGACGCACGACCAGGGGAAGGGAAGGGGTCATAGTGGAAGGGAAGAGGCTGAGAGGGAGAGAGCGAGGGAGGGAGAGGTTAATGATCTGCCCTTGTGGAGAGAGGAGGGAAGGGAGATCAAGATAGAAAGAGAGATGGATAGATCAAAGACTCTGGTCGTCTGACGCTCTCGCCTTCTCTTCCGTTCACACGAAAATCCTTAGCGCGCAGCTTTTAACTCTCCGTTTCTTTAGCGATTCCTTTCCTTTTCATAGAAAATTTATGAACCGAAGAAAACACAAATCGAGCTAGCGGAAGTTGTGGAAATAAAGCCAGGAAAGGTTACTGCAGTTGGATAACAAGCATGAACCTGACTCTCAACCTGACCTGACTTCTTATCATTTCGTTTCCTTTAGATCTGTATACATTCGCTGTAGCGTCTCGCTTTACATTACGGTCCTCTTATTCTCTTTCTTCCAAGATTTCCCTCTCTCTCGGCTCGATTGTTTCTTCCTTCTAACCTTCCTCTACCGTAACCTATTTCATTTTGTCCCTGACTCAGTGCCTCAACTTTGGTGCCGTCGTTCATCCTCCAACTTCCCTTACCCATTCCGAAATGTATACTGGTTGCTCTTTGAAACTACCGTAACCCTACCGAACTGGTTCCGTTCCTCACCCATACTGAAAAGTGAATTAGTTGTTCCCTGGCTCTAACTCTACCGTACTCCAGCAGCCCATTGACCATTCGTTGTTTCCTGACGCAATGCAATCCTACCATAACCCTTCCGTACTCTGTGTTTCAATCATAGAATTCCATAGAAACAGTAATAAGGTAGACGAATAAGAGAAAAGCAGAACAAGAAGATTTCGCAGAACCCCGTCCCTCCCAATTCATTCTTTCCATCCCATCTTTTTTGTAGTGTGCCAACAAACTGATTTCAAAGCAACAATCCTTATCACACAATCAAACAACAACTTAATTGATCGTCGACGACCACAGGAGAACCGCTTCGATGTACTCGACCGTACCGGAGAGACGCTGGAATAAATAATTACAGTGAAGATCAAGACTAAAGAAATAGCAATTCAAAGTGTACGAACCCTGAGACGCAAGAAGCGGTCAATCGTGAGGCGGGCGAGCGGGAGGAGTCTCCTGTGATGGAAGGCGGCCAAAAGATGTCCACGATCGGCCATGAGCTCGAGCCAATCTATCTGCAAGTGATTCGGTTCGTACAAGCTCAATAAGTGAAATAATAAAATCAATTAGATAGTAACTCACCAACCAGCGCAGCCATCCTCGCATGACCACAGCCTTAGCGCGAAGAGACGGCATGATCTGAAATCAAAGGGTTTAGTCGAGTAGACGGCAATGAGGGTATTCAATCAAAACAAACGAACAAAATACGGTAAAACACGCGATTGGAGAAAAAAAGGACTGTTTTCTCAAACGAAACGCGAGTAGAGTGTGCTATAATTTCCTAGCCATGATAAAATTGAAGAGCTCGATTTTACACGAATTTTAAGCCTAAGAAGTACAAAAAAGATGCAAAACAATGAAAGTTGTGAACGAAAAGGTATTTTATTTTGGGACGAAAAAGAAAAAGACGAAAAAATAGTAAAAAAAGAAAAAGCGAGTACCGTACTACCGTACGCTGATACTCAGCGGGGTGGGAGTATGGAAGAATTCAAATTCAAATCTGAATAATAATTAGAAACCCCCATAATAATATATTTTTCTTTAAAAATTAATTTTGTTTATTTTTGTTTTTTTCGGTTTTTTGTTGTTGTTTTTTTGTAATTCTTATGACACCAGGTAATTTTTCTGACACTTCTAAATTTTTTTGAGAACTTGCAATTTTGATAACTTGCAGCTCATCTGATAGTAATTTTTATGACACCATGTAATTTTTCTGACACCTCTAATTTTTTTAGAGCATACAATTTTGATACATTGCAATTCATAAATATTCTGCCCCGTCCCCTTGATCAAAGAAACGCACACTTTCATTCTTCGTTCTGTGTTACGGTACATAACCTGGAAGCTACCGATGCAACCGATCGGAACAGGAATCATCCAGGAGGAAACAGGATGTGTGTGATGCATCTGCAAAGATTCCCGTGCTAGGCAATGATACAGTATGTCTACTTCCAATATTGGCTGACCATCCAGAAACGATACAAACCTTTTCCTAACGTATTGTTCATTTCAACTTCAGCACCGTATCTCCATGATGCACTCTCCCCCGCCCTTATTCAGTCTCCTTCCCACTACGTCGACAACTTTTCGCGGGTGTGAAAGTTTGGGCAGTTGTTGTTTCGAATCTGCAGCATATACAACCAATGCAGCTGTGCAGTTTCTCCTTGAATCCTTTCTCTTCTGCCTCTTCTGTTTCATTCTCCTACTCTACTCCAACGTACCCACCGGGTTCCTTCGCCCCACAATTCACCACGATATTCTTCTTACTGTATTCATATTTAATCCCTCTACATACATTGCATGTGCTGTACACATCCCCGCCCATCCACCTCATCTTTTGCCTCTTGTTATAGTATTTCGGTCAGCCTTGACTATCGTATCTCTACTCTCGTTGAGCCTCATTTCCTACTGCTCAAGATAGTTGTTTAAGTCATCGTTATACGGGCACATACCAATGCGCATCAGTCAACTATGTGCTTTTGCTGCCTTTGATCTTCAATATCAGCATTTCCCTCTGCACATTTGTGTCTTTATTTCAAGACACAGTTATGAAGAACCGGTTACGCTTGTTTCTGATGCCACTAAGGATGGTCAGCCCATGACCTTTGAATAGAAAAAGAAAGTGATAAGGCCAATTAGATTATCAACAAGCTGTCTCTTCAGGTCGACGGAAGAACTCAGTTCGATTTCAGTGTGCTGTTTGAGTGAATTCCCGGGAACTCAAAAGCGAAATACAAGAAATGATGATCCTCTTGTTTTTCCTCTTCTTGAACATTCTTTGACTCTTTAGGGATATACGACGGTAAGCAAATATTCCCCGTATTTCAAAGAGCTGACAAGCTGAGACAAGCAGGCATTTTCAACATTGAATCTTATGCTGATGACAATTTGTTCCAAGAAACGCTTGTGCCCCATGTTCCTCCCCTTGTATAGTTTGTATGGACACAGCTAACCTTCGAATCAAAGATTTATCATTGTGTTGCAGAAAAGTTTGATAACGACGAAATTCATTAAATAAGAATCGTTGATTTGTGCCAGAGAATTGCAGATTTTGCATGGAGAGATAGTTTGCAGTGATAACTTCTTGAGATGCTTAATTACGATTCTGGTTCCACTTCTCGAGTCTTCTCTTTCTAACGTCCGCAATATTAGTCACCTGGAATTAGGAGTGTTGAGAGAATCTGGCTTTTTACAAATTTACAAATGGAACGAAAATTGAGAAAATTGATCTTACCTTGCTTCCAGTTTTTCTCAGCTTCTTTGCCACACTTTCCTCCTGTTCTTTTTGCGTGGCCTTTCTCGATTTGAGTGCCTTTTTCGCTGCAGCTCGCTTGCTGCAAATAATAATATCAGCAAATAATAACAAAATTTTAAAAATGGCAAATGGGGGAAGTGCCAAATAATCATGAATACATACCGGGCTGCTGCCATTTTCTCGTTCTCCCTCTGCAAATCTGCTGCCGCCAGAGCAACATTGATCTGTCCCTATAAATTTGCATTATCGTGCGAGATATAAATCATAAACTCACCTTTACGCTTCTAAAGGCTTTGTAGGCATCTAGTGGTCTGTATTTCCCAGCCTCGAGAAGATCGAACAGTTTCCACGCGACCTGAACAAGGAAATATGCATGATCGCAATGCCAATAGCCATCTTACCTCGGATGAACCGCGGAAAACCAGCCTGGCGCGGAACTTTCCTTGATCCTCATAGGGAATCGTGCACGGAACCATGAGTCTTGGAGTGACGGGATCGCACTTGGTCTGCAAATGTGAAAATTGGTTGTATTGTAGCAATGCAACTCACCTTGAAGAACTCCTCATTATGGACAATAAAAGTGCTGTACGGATATTCGTCCGTAGGAAGAAACTCGAAGAGGGACGCGCTCATGTTGACACTGAAATATCAAGGTCGGAATGAGCAAGTGCCAAAATGTACATCAATGGTCAGATCTGAGAGAGAGGAGATTAGAAGAGGAGAGGGGATATATGTACATAAAATATTTGAGATGTAATTACAAAAAAGATAATTAAATAAATAAAAGAGAAGAGAGGGGAGGGAGGGAGCGCAGGCGAATGATGAGTTGTAGAATGAATGGGAGTGAGAGGAGGGAGCGTCTATGAGAACGGAAGTGATGAGTTGTAGAATGAATGGGAGTGAGAGGAGGGAGCGTCTATGAGAAGAATGATGAGTTGTAGAATGAATGGGAGTGAGAGGAGGGAGCGTCTATGAGAACGGAAGTCACCGATGAGATCGGATGCGGCCAGTCTGCTTCCCTTTCTCGTCTTCTACCCTCTGGCATCGCCTCTCTCCAATCTCCTCTCTGCCTCAGACTGAACGCATCCGATCTCATCGGTGACTTCCGTTCTTATAGACGCTTTCTCATCTGCCTTTTCCATTCATTCTACAACTCATCGCCTGCGCCTGCTCCCCCTCCCCTCTCTTCTCTTTTATTTATTTAATTATTTATTGTAATCACATCTCAAATATTTTATGTACATATGTCCCCCTCTCCTCTTCTAATCTCCTCTCTCTCAGATCTGACCATTGATGTACATTTTGGGACTTGCTCATTCCGACCTTGATATTTCAGTGTCAACATGAACGCGTCCCTCTTCGAGTTTCTTCCTACGGACGAATATCCGTACAGCACTTTTATTGTCCATAATGAGGAGTTCTTCAAGGTGAGCTGCATTGTTACAATACAACTAATTTTCTCTTTTGCAGACCAAGTGCTCTCCTGTCGCTCCGAGACTCATTATACCGTTCACGATTCCCTATAAGGATGAAGGAGAGTTCCGCGCCCGGCTGCTTTTCCGCGGATCATCCGAAGTAAGATGTCTATTGGCATATCTATCATACATATTTCCTCGTTCAGGTCGCGTGGAATCTGTTCGATCTTCTCGAGGCTGGGAAATACAGACCAGTAGATGCCTACAAAGCCTTTAGAAGCGTAAAGGTGAGTTCATGATTTACATCTCTCCCGATAATGTAAACTTATAGGGACAGATCAATGTTGCTGTGGCGGCCGCAGATTTGCAGAGGGAGAACGAGAAAATGGCAGCTGCCCGGTATGTATTCCTGATTATTTGGCACTTCCTCCGTTTGCCATTTTCAACGTTTGGTAATTGTTTGCTGATCTTATTCTTTGCAGCAAGCGAGCTGCATCGAGAAAGGCACTCAAATCGAGAAAGACCGTGCAAAAAGATCAGGATGGTCTTGTTGCAAAGGTGCTGAAAAGAACTGGAGGCGAGGTAAGAGGGAACTCAACTTTCGTTCCATTTGAAAAGTGGGGGTTCCTGAACAATTTGCCAGATTCTTTCAACAATTCAAATTCCAGGCCACGAAAATTACGGACTATAGAAAGAAAAGACTTGAGAAGAGGAATCAGAACCGTCATTAAGTATCTCAAGAAGTTCTCACTGCAAACATCCGCTCCATTCATCAATCCACTCAAAATCAACTAATCCATGGCACAATTCACTGGTTTCAATTAAATGTATCTCACCGCTTCTCAAATGTATTTTCGCACGTATTCTTCCCTGCAAAACAATGATAAATTTTGATCCGAAGATTAGCTGTGACCATACAAACAATACAAAGGGGAGGGAAGATTTGTCAAAATCGTTACTTGGAACAAATTGGCATCAGTATAAGATTCAACGGTGAAAATGCGTCTGCTTGACAGCTCTTTGAACGCAAAGAATCCTCTTAATACGGGGAATATTTGCCTACCGTCGTTTATCCATCCCTAGAATGTCAAAAAAAGTTCAAGGACAGGAAAAAAAGAGGTTAAAATTTCTTGAATTTCGCATTTGAGTTCCCGGGAATTCACTCCATCAGCACACTGAAATCGAACTGAGTTCTTCCGTCGACCTGAAGAGACAGCTTGTTGATAATCTAAGCAGCAATAGAAAGAAGGAGGAATGAAGTTTGTCTGAAAGGAATGACGAGAAAGTGTGTAGGAGTGCTCCCAACGATGTGTAATGCCATCAGTTTACGCGTATTTTCCAATCCATTCCTTCGTTGTACACTTGCATATTATCACTGGAAGTGACACGGACTGTTACGAGAGTATTTCCTCTTTAAGTTTGCGCTCTCTCGATTTTCACTTTCTCTCATCGTACCGATGAGCGTACCGATTGCATGAACGAGGAAGAATAGGAGAGGCGACTCCACTACAAATCTCTAGCTTCTTTTTCACGTTGTACACCTTTTGCTTGTATTTCGCGTTTGTTCCGCCGACGTTTGTTCCTAATTCGCTCAATCTGCAGATTTTTACATAGTCTCGAGATCTTCAGTTGCAATGGAGAAGAATCTGAGCAGTAGTTAAGGAATACAATGAAATGGTGAGAAAAAATGCATCTCCCGTAATTACGTGTTACCTCTACACTTACAGTTTCTTTTCCACCTCGCGAGCTACTGGAACTACACATTGTTGATGGCTAGAGAAAGAAAATGATAATGGAGGTCGGCTTCTTCGCTGTGAAATGTTAGTGATTCAAGTAATTGATGCTCGCTCCCTTTGAGAGTCACTAGGCCAGGGAAAAAGCAGGAACAGAATGCCTTCATTACAGAGGCAATGATCTCAATCGGAAGCTCAAAGGGGCTACTTCGTCTCCGCCAGTCTCTCGTTTGTAAACTATGATTTTGTATGTTCATGCAAATTCAATAAAACAATTCACGAATGGACTTTCTCAGTCTTGAAATCATTCGAGCTAAACAATCGTAATCGCCATAATCACGACTAACTTTCACATTTTGGACTCTTGAATCGGTCGTTATCTATTCGAGAAGGGGGATGTTCTCTCTTCGTGGCATGAGATGCATTGTTCTCGAGTTGGGGCTTGTTCCTATTGATCTTCTGTCCTTGAATCTATTCTGTGTTTCACCCCCCACTATATCCGACAATCGCGTTGTTGCTGGCCTTGCCGCCTTCTTCTTCTATCTGAATTTCATGGGTTGACCATCCTCAATGGCATCAGAAACAAGCGTAATCGGTTCTTCAGTACTGCTTCTTGAAATAAAGACAAAAATGTGCAGAGGGAAATGCTGATATTGAATATCAAAGGCAAAAGCACATAGTTAACGGATGCGGCTTCGGTATGTGCCCGTCCCACGATGATGCAAACTCTCTTGAGCAGAAGGAAAGAAGACTCAACCAGAGTAATGATAAGGTAGTCAACGTTGGGATCAATACTGTAAAAAAAATCATGTGGATGGGTGGGGATGTGTACAGTAGAGGCAATGCATGTAGAGGGGATAGTTATGAATACAGTAAGGAGGATATCGGGGTGAATATTTGGGTGGAAGCTGAAGCGAAATATCCGACTATATCTGACTCCTGTCTCGTCTTCTACCCTCTGGCATCGCCTCTCTCCGATCTCCTCTCTCTCTCTGACTGAACGCATCCGATCTCATCAGTGACATCCGTTCTTATAGACGCTTTCTCATCTGCCTTTTCCATTCATTCTACAACTCATCGCCTGCGCCTGCTCCCCCTCCCCTCTCTTCTCTTTTATTTATTTAATTATTTATTGTAATCACATCTCAAATATTTTATGTACATATGTCCCCCTCTCCTCTTCTAATCTCCTCTCTCTCAGATCTGACCATTGATGTACATTTTGGGACTTGCTCATTCCGACCTTGATATTTCAGTGTCAACATGAACGCGTCCCTCTTCGAGTTTCTTCCTACGGACGAATATCCGTACAGCACTTTTATTGTCCATAATGAGGAGTTCTTCAAGGTGAGCTGCATTGTTACAATACAACTAATTTTCTCTTTTGCAGACCAAATGCGATCCTGTCGCTCCGAGACTCATGATACCGTGCACGATTCCCTATGAGGATGAAGGAGAGTTCCGCGCTAGGCTGCTTTTTCGAGGTTCATCCGAGGTCAGAGCAATATTGCGGTAGAGCTAATCAAAATATCCTTATTTCATGTTGCATTGAACCTCTTCCGTCTTCTTGAAGCCGGAAAGTACAAACCACTTGATGCGTACAAGGCCTGTAAAAGCTTAATTGTGAGTTCACGATGTCTCTCTTTCTCGAAAATGCAACTTTGGAGGCGCATAACCTAGTTGCTGTGGCGGCGGCAGAATTGCAGAAGGAGAACGAGAAAAGAGCCGCAGCCCTGTATGTGTTCTTTTTTTATTGATTATTGGTGATATTCTTGTTTGCAGCGACCGAGCCCTTTCGTCATCGATAAAGGAACGAAAATCGAGAAACGAGAAGGAGGAACTTCTGGCAAAGCTGGAAAAAACTGGATGCGAGGTATGATTGAATTCTGCCAGACTCTTTCAACGCTCCTAATTTGAGGTCGCTGCAATTGTGGATAAGAGAACGAAAGGTAGAAAAACGGAGTACAAAGTTCAGCTGAAAGGAAACTGGAAGAATAGCAACAAATCAATCTCTAAACATGACTAATAACTCACTTTCAGAATTGTCGCGAACTGTTTTGGAGATATGACGGAGCCGGCTTTGACTATCAATATGAAGTGAGTCTTTCCTAGTCAATCAGCGAACTAATGCCGATCCTTTCGTAGGTGGAGAAGATTGTGAACGAGAGAGGAACTGGAGATGCGAGGGAATATGAAGTGAAAT